>CATIYB010000036.1:0-39140 GCA_949715645.1 Portevinia maculata
AATCTAGAATTCAGGCAACTTAACTTTATTGCTCTAGGTCAACTGGTTTAGGAGATATCGAAGAAACCGTGCAGCATCTGGGAGCTAAAATTCAAAAAGTTGAACTTTTTTGTTTGTATCTAGATACAAAATCTATAAATGCACGTTGTTAGATAATTTAATCTAGAATTCAGGCAACTTAACTTTATTGCTCTAGGTCAACTGGTTTAGGAGATATCGAAGAAACCGTGCAGCATCTGGGAGCTAAATTCAAAAAGTTGAACTTTTTTGTTTG
The DNA here is from genome assembly GCA_949715645.1 of Portevinia maculata. NCBI lineage: Eukaryota > Metazoa > Arthropoda > Insecta > Diptera > Syrphidae > Portevinia > Portevinia maculata. The sequence continues at coordinate 275 of CATIYB010000036.1, forward strand.
TATCTAGATACAAAATCTATAAATGCACGTTGTTAGATAATTTAATCTAGAATTCAGGCAACTTAACTTTATTGCTCTAGGTCAACTGGTTTAGGAGATATCGAAGAAACCGTGCAGCATCTGGGAGCTAAAATTCAAAAAGTTGAACTTTTTTGTTTGTATCTAGATACAAAATCTATAAATGCACGTTGTTAGATAATTTAATCTAGAATTCAGGCAACTTAACTTTATTGCTCTAGGTCAACTGGTTTAGGAGATATCGAAGAAACCGTGCAGCATCTGGGAGCTAAAATTCAAAAGTTGAACTTTTTTGTTTGTATCTAGATACAAAATCTATAAATGCACGTTGTTAGATAATTTAATCTAGAATTCAGGCAACTTAACTTTATTGCTCTAGGTCAACTGGTTTAGGAGATATCGAAGAAACCGTGCAGCATCTGGGAGCTAAAATTCAAAAAGTTGAACTTTTTTGTTTGTATCTAGATACAAAATCTATAAATGCACGTTGTTAGATAATTTAATCTAGAATTCAGGCAACTTAACTTTATTGCTCTAGGTCAACTGGTTTAGGAGATATCGAAGAAACCGTGCAGCATCTGGGAGCTAAAATTCAAAAAGTTGAACTTTTTTGTTTGTATCTAGATACAAAATCTATAAATGCACGTTGTTAGATAATTTAATCTAGAATTCAGGCAACTTAACTTTATTGCTCTAGGTCAACTGGTTTAGGAGATATCGAAGAAACCGTGCAGCATCTGGGAGCTAAAATTCAAAAAGTTGAACTTTTTTGTTTGTATCTAGATACAAAATCTATAAATGCACGTTGTTAGATAATTTAATCTAGAATTCAGGCAACTTAACTTTATTGCTCTAGGTCAACTGGTTTAGGAGATATCGAAGAAACCGTGCAGCATCTGGGAGCTAAAATTCAAAAAGTTGAACTTTTTTGTTTGTATCTAGATACAAAATCTATAAATGCACGTTGTTAGATAATTTAATCTAGAATTCAGGCAACTTAACTTTATTGCTCTAGGTCAACTGGTTTAGGAGATATCGAAGAAACCGTGCAGCATCTGGGAGCTAAAATTCAAAAAGTTGAACTTTTTTGTTTGTATCTAGATACAAAATCTATAAATGCACGTTGTTAGATAATTTAATCTAGAATTCAGGCAACTTAACTTTATTGCTCTAGGTCAACTGGCTTAGGAGATATCGAAGAAACCGTGCAGCATCTGGGAGCTAAAATTCAAAAAGTTGAACTTTTTTGTTTGTATCTAGATACAAAATCTATAAATGCACGTTGTTAGATAATTTAATCTAGAATTCAGGCAACTTAACTTTATTGCTCTAGGTCAACTGGTTTAGGAGATATCGAAGAAACCGTGCAGCATCTGGGAGCTAAAATTCAAAAAGTTGAACTTTTTTGTTTGTATCTAGATACAAAATCTATAAATGCACGTTGTTAGATAATTTAATCTAGAATTCAGGCAACTTAACTTTATTGCTCTAGGTCAACTGGTTTAGGAGATATCGAAGAAACCGTGCAGCATCTGGGAGCTAAAATTCAAAAAGTTGAACTTTTTTGTTTGTATCTAGATACAAAATCTATAAATGCACGTTGTTAGATAATTTAATCTAGAATTCAGGCAACTTAACTTTATTGCTCTAGGTCAACTGGTTTAGGAGATATCGAAGAAACCGTGCAGCATCTGGGAGCTAAAATTCAAAAAGTTGAACTTTTTTGTTTGTATCTAGATACAAAATCTATAAATGCACGTTGTTAGATAATTTAATCTAGAATTCAGGCAACTTAACTTTATTGCTCTAGGTCAACTGGTTTAGGAGATATCGAAGAAACCGTGCAGCATCTGGGAGCTAAAATTCAAAAAGTTGAACTTTTTTGTTTGTATCTAGATACAAAATCTATAAATGCACGTTGTTAGATAATTTAATCTAGAATTCAGGCAACTTAACTTTATTGCTCTAGGTCAACTGGTTTAGGAGATATCGAAGAAACCGTGCAGCATCTGGGAGCTAAAATTCAAAAAGTTGAACTTTTTTGTTTGTATCTAGATACAAAATCTATAAATGCACGTTGTTAGATAATTTAATCTAGAATTCAGGCAACTTAACTTTATTGCTCTAGGTCAACTGGCTTAGGAGATATCGAAGAAACCGTCCAGCATCTGGGAGCTAAAATTCAAAAAGTTGAACTTTTTTGTTTGTATCTAGATACAAAATCTATAAATGCACGTTGTTACATAATTTAATCTAGAATTCAGGCAACTTAACTTTATTGCTCTAGGTCAACTGGTTTAGGAGATATCGAAGAAACCGTGCAGCATCTGGGAGCTAAAATTCAAAAAGTTGAACTTTTTTGTTTGTATCTAGATACAAAATCTATAAATGCACGTTGTTAGATAATTTAATCTAGAATTCAGGCAACTTAACTTTATTGCTCTAGGTCAACTGGTTTAGGAGATATCGAAGAAACCGTGCAGCATCTGGGAGCTAAAATTCAAAAAGTTGAACTTTTTTGTTTGTATCTAGATACAAAATCTATAAATGCACGTTGTTAGATAATTTAATCTAGAATTCAGGCAACTTAACTTTATTGCTCTAGGTCAACTGGTTTAGGAGATATCGAAGAAACCGTGCAGCATCTGGGAGCTAAAATTCAAAAAGTTGAACTTTTTTGTTTGTATCTAGATACAAAATCTATAAATGCACGTTGTTAGATAATTTAATCTAGAATTCAGGCAACTTAACTTTATTGCTCTAGGTCAACTGCTTTAGGAGATATCGAAGAAACCGTGCAGCATCTGGGAGCTAAAATTCAAAAAGTTGAACTTTTTTGTTTGTATCTAGATACAAAATCTATAAATGCACGTTGTTAGATAATTTAATCTAGAATTCAGGCAACTTAACTTTATTGCTCTAGGTCAACTGGTTTAGGAGATATCGAAGAAACCGTGCAGCATCTGGGAGCTAAAATTCAAAAAGTTGAACTTTTTTGTTTGTATCTAGATACAAAATCTATAAATGCACGTTGTTAGATAATTTAATCTAGAATTCAGGCAACTTAACTTTATTGCTCTAGGTCAACTGGTTTAGGAGATATCGAAGAAACCGTGCAGCATCTGGGAGCTAAAATTCAAAAAGTTGAACTTTTTTGTTTGTATCTAGATACAAAATCTATAAATGCACGTTGTTAGATAATTTAATCTAGAATTCAGGCAACTTAACTTTATTGCTCTAGGTCAACTGGTTTAGGAGATATCGAAGAAACCGTGCAGCATCTGGGAGCTAAAATTCAAAAAGTTGAACTTTTTTGTTTGTATCTAGATACAAAATCTATAAATGCACGTTGTTAGATAATTGAATCTAGAATTCAGGAAAATTATTTATATCGCTGTAGGTCAACTGGTTTGGGAGATATCGAAGAAACCGTGCAGCATCTGGGAGCTAAAATTCAAAAAGTTGAACCTTTTTTGTTTGTATCTAGATACAAAATCTATAAATGCACGTTGTTAGATAATTTAATTTAGAATTCAGGCAACTTAACTTTATTGCTCTAGGTCAACTGGTTTAGGAGATATCGAAGAAACCGTGCAGCATCTGGGAGCTAAAATTCAAAAAGTTGAACTTTTTTGTTTGTATCTAGATACAAAATCTATAAATGCACGTTGTTAGATAATTTAATCTAGAATTCAGGCAACTTAACTTTATTGCTCTAGGTCAACTGGTTTAGGAGATATCGAAGAAACCGTGCAGCATCTGGGAGCTAAAATTCAAAAAGTTGAACTTTTTTGTTTGTATCTAGATACAAAATCTATAAATGCACGTTGTTAGATAATTTAATCTAGAATTCAGGCAACTTAACTTTATTGCTCTAGGTCAACTGGTTTAGGAGATATCGAAGAAACCGTGCAGCATCTGGGAGCTAAAATTCAAAAAGTTGAACTTTTTTGTTTGTATCTAGATACAAAATCTATAAATGCACGTTGTTAGATAATTTAATCTAGAATTCAGGCAACTTAACTTTATTGCTCTAGGTCAACTGGTTTAGGAGATATCGAAGAAACCGTGCAGCATCTGGGAGCTAAAATTCAAAAAGTTGAACTTTTTTGTTTGTATCTAGATACAAAATCTATAAATGCACGTTGTTAGATAATTTAATCTAGAACTGGTTTAGGAGATATCGAAGAAACCGTGCAGCATCTGGGAGCTAAAATTCAAAAAGTTGAACTTTTTTGTTTGTATCTAGATACAAAATCTATAAATGCACGTTGTTAGATAATTTAATCTAGAATTCAGGCAACTTAACTTTATTGCTCTAGGTCAACTGGTTTAGGAGATATCGAAGAAACCGTGCAGCATCTGGGAGCTAAAATTCAAAAAGTTGAACTTTTTTGTTTGTATCTAGATACAAAATCTATAAATGCACGTTGTTAGATAATTTAATCTAGAATTCAGGCAACTTAACTTTATTGCTCTAGGTCAACTGGTTTAGGAGATATCGAAGAAACCGTGCAGCATCTGGGAGCTAAAATTCAAAAAGTTGAACTTTTTTGTTTGTATCTAGATACAAAATCTATAAATGCACGTTGTTAGATAATTTAATCTAGAATTCAGGCAACTTAACTTTATTGCTCTAGGTCAACTGGTTTAGGAGATATCGAAGAAACCGTGCAGCATCTGGGAGCTAAAATTCAAAAAGTTGAACTTTTTTGTTTGTATCTAGATACAAAATCTATAAATGCACGTTGTTAGATAATTTAATCTAGAATTCAGGCAACTTAACTTTATTGCTCTAGGTCAACTGGTTTAGGAGATATCGAAGAAACCGTGCAGCATCTGGGAGCTAAAATTCAAAAAGTTGAACTTTTTTGTTTGTATCTAGATACAAAATCTATAAATGCACGTTGTTAGATAATTTAATCTAGAATACAGGCAACTTAACTTTATTGCTCTAGGTCAACTGGTTTAGGAGATATCGAAGAAACCGTGCAGCATCTGGGAGCTAAAATTCAAAAAGTTGAACTTTTTTGTTTGTATCTAGATACAAAATCTATAAATGCACGTTGTTAGATAATTGAATCTAGAATTCAGGAAAATTAATTATATCGCTGTAGGTCAACTGGTTTGGGAGATATCGAAGAAACCGTGCAGCATCTGGGAGCTAAAATTCAAAAAGTTGAACTTTTTTGTTTGTATCTAGATACAAAATCTATAAATGCACGTTGTTAGATAATTTAATCTAGAATTCAGGCAACTTAACTTTATTGCTCTAGGTCAACTGGTTTAGGAGATATCGAAGAAACCGTGCAGCATCTGGGAGCTAAAATTCAAAAAGTTGAACTTTTTTGTTTGTATCTAGATACAAAATCTATAAATGCACGTTGTTAGATAATTTAATCTAGAATTCAGGCAACTTAACTTTATTGCTCTAGGTCAACTGGTTTAGGAGATATCGAAGAAACCGTGCAGCATCTGGGAGCTAAAATTCAAAAAGTTGAACTTTTTTGTTTGTATCTAGATACAAAATCTATAAATGCACGTTGTTAGATAATTTAATCTAGAATTCAGGCAACTTAACTTTATTGCTCTAGGTCAACTGGTTTAGGAGATATCGAAGAAACCGTGCAGCATCTGGGAGCTAAAATTCAAAAAGTTGAACTTTTTTGTTTGTATCTAGATACAAAATCTATAAATGCACGTTGTTAGATAATTTAATCTAGAATTTGTGACGTATCTCATACATTTTGTTATGACAATGTAATTTTCAAAAAATTAACTGCCCTCATGATTTGGCAACGACACAAACCGGACATTATCAGCGTACATACGTGTTGCCTAATATCACCTTGCTCTGACAATTACGAAAGTCTACCTTCCAGTAACTGTCAAATTCCAAATGGCTATTGGTTACGTCGCCCCCGCTCTTTAAGCACTTAAATTTGGCCGTCAGAGAACGTCTCCCTCTTTCCATTTTGTACTTCAGAGCGGACGGGTCGTGTGCTTTGGCGTAAGTTTTTTTTTGTTGCAATTTTGAATTGCAAATTTACATTTTTTTTTGTTTAGTCACCAAAAAAATATTTATCGACGGAGGATGGAAATGATATTGCTAATAAGCAACAACAGAAGGCAATCCTGGATGAAAAATTAATGACGTGATTAATAAGCGATTGGAAAAAAATGCACGCGGTGCAAGATCAATCTCAAAAATCGAGGTAAAACAAAAAAAGGCTCATTTTTTTTCTTGCCTCCATGTTAATCCTATTTTAACCTCTAGCACAAACCCGGATGACGCTTTTTAAAACATTCGCGCGTTTTGGCTTCGAGGTTGCCGCGTGCCTATCAAAATGTTACCCCATATTCCAGTGCCTACTCTAAACATTAAATTTGGATATCCTACCTAAAAAGAACGCCACGAAAATAAAATATTAAACAATATACAATTACAATATATAAATTACACCCCGTCGTGAAAAATTCCATGCAAATCATACACTCCAAAAAAAAAAAAAACAGTACATTAAATAAACAATAATTTGCTGGCCACCCAACCTTAAACGGATTTCCATTTCAATTAACCTAAGCCTAATAAAACAAGATAAAACTTTCATAACCTAGTACAAATAGTTCTAAACAAAACAAAAGAGAAGTGTGTGTGTTAAAAGACGTGACAAAACCATTCCTGCCTTACAAAAAAAAATAGATATATAAAAATAATATGTACATATACATATATGTATGTTTCCTAAATTATTAATGTTAATCCCAATCAGTATGAATTGTGAAAAGCCACAGAAAATTGATATTAACCAATTACTTTAAATAAGGGCATGCATCGAGACGAAGTTTGTGCACAAAATTCGGAGCAACACATCAAAAACGTGAGTACCCACAAATGATAAAAAGATAAAAAAAAATATAACATCCAATTTCTTTGGCTTTACTTTATTTCACTACAAAAAAAAAGGGGAATTATTTTTCCTTATTATTGAATTTCTAAATTACAAAAAAGAAAAAATTTTAAAAAAAATCTAAGTGCATAGATACATTAATAGTTCATAAAGGTATACATTTAGGTGATACCGAAATCTGTAGCAAATTAGTTATACCTACACTTGGATACAGAGTGCTGTACGTCAGTATTGGTTTTAAGTTACCTTTTTTATTTTAATAAATACATACTGAATAAATTTAATTGCTATGAAGTTAAATAAAGTTTGTTTGTAATGGGCCTTTAAGAACTCCTTTTAATCGTTGTTATGTGATCAGTACTACAGCATAAGAGATCGAGTTAGGGGCCATCCTAACAAAAATCGGCAACGGGATAGCCATGGTGTATGAGGCAACAGCCACATACAAGGGGCGGGTTCGCCAAGACGTCCTTCTACCTTTTTACGTCAACATACATAGATCGGCCTCGGTTCATTTCACTCTATCATACTTTATGTTTACGTGTAACCTTCTCTCAGTGTCTGGTTTTTTTGTAATTCCGGTATGCAAGTATTTCTGACTTCTTTTGCCAGGCATGTTGCACTTTTCTTAATCCTTTTTTTCCCGGCACGGTAAATGTTTTGTCCGCGAACGAATATGAAGCAGCAAGATCCCCCCCACCGACGAGCTGATGCTGTGCTACCACAAGCGTGCCACTGCTGCCACATTACCTGAAAGGATTTTGACCCCACTTTCAGTGTTCCCAAACTTAATTCGCGACAAATGGCGCCCAACAACGTGAGGCCCTACTACGTCATAGTCGACACATTAAATGTTGATAAGACATCGGGTCCCGTAAACCTTGGCAACAACAAAATTTTCACTCGATGTCCACCAGAGTGTATAGAAAAGATTGCCACAACAAGCTGTCTTGTGGAAGCTTGTACCCTTTTCCAAAAAATTTTCTAACATTAACCGACAATAGTTCTTCAAATCCAAACCAAAAAGTATTTCTCTCTTAAACTTGTGTAATTATCTTAAATGAAAACAATAACGTGTTAAAAGAATTCAGGAGTCCGAAGTCGTGTGATAAACTACAGATCACTAAGGAGCTTCGTTGCACTGAATTCATTTTTGTTATTGTAAGAACATTTTAGTTTCCCAGTTCAAGATTATTGTTCATGAGTCCATATTAACAAAGTTTACATAATAAACTTAATGGTTTATGATGCCATGGACAAAATACAAACTGTAAAAAAAATCCTCTTCTATTTCGGTCTTCCTTGAGTCGTTATTGATATCAGATTATTTTGATAAAAAAGCGTAACAGTCCAAGAAGCAGAAGAAGGAGCAGAAACATAAAAGATAGCTTTAATTTTAGTATACCATTTTACCTTCAATTTCCCCTCACATGAACCAAAGATCAATGTATGTATGTATGTACCTATGTTTTTTTCTCTCTCTCATATGTAGTTACTGACTCACTCTCAACGATTAACCTTAATAATCATTTTGTTTACAAATATAACAACCGTAATAAATTCTGATTTGACTGATTTTCTTATCAAGCCCTCTTTTTTACTCTGCCCTTTGATCGTAAATAAAACCATTAACATGAGCAATTCCAATAACGGAGCTGTTCCAAAACAGCAAAGAGCAAATACACTTGACTCTTCCCGTAACGTGACAACTCGTTCTCAGGCAACTAGAGAAACGTCAAGACAAAGCCTACAGTTCGGAAATGCCTCTCAACCTGTAAGACACACACCTAAAGCAAATCCATTAAATACAAGCATTTCTCTCAATGTATCAAACAACCGCTTAGATGACATACAAACAAATAATCTTACATCTAGCCATCCTACTCTATGTATAGTGACGACAACTAATGTGGTTAGTCAAATACCAACAATCACAACAGCAAATTAGAAATCATACGACAAAAGATCAAAGACAATCTAAAATTAGCCTATCAAAAATGTGAAAAATCCTATAACCTAAGAAGTTCTAAGAATATTTTCAATCCTGGTGAAACAGTTTTTCGAAGAAATTTTGTGTTAAGCGACGCTTCGAGAAAACTTAACGCGAAACTATGTCCGAAATTCGTACAATGCCAAGTGGTTAAACGAATTGGGCAATCCATGTACGAGGTTGAAGATCTTAAAAACAAAAAAATCGGAGTCTGCCATGCAAAAGATATGCGCAAATAGGAAGCAACTTTTCATATTCGTTGACGCTATCAGGATCATGGGTCGATTCGGCAAAAGCTTAGCGATAACAAATGATGTTTCAGAGATACATTTTCATGTCTTTTTAAAACAGGGGTGTTCTATAAATTCATGATTTTGTGACGTATCTCATACATTTTGTTATGACAATGTAATTTTCAAAAAATTAACTGCCCTCATGATTTGGCAACGACACAAACCGGACATTATCAGCGTACATACGTGTTGCCTAATATCACCTTGCTCTGACAATTACGAAAGTCTACCTTCCAGTAACTGTCAAATTCCAAATGGCTATTGGTTACGTCGCCCCCGCTCTTTAAGCACTTAAATTTGGCCGTCAGAGAACGTCTCCCTCTTTCCATTTTGTACTTCAGAGCGGACGGGTCGTGTGCTTTGGCGTAAGTTTTTTTTTGTTGCAATTTTGAATTGCAAATTTACATTTTTTTTTGTTTAGTCACCAAAAAAATATTTATCGACGGAGGATGGAAATGATATTGCTAATAAGCAACAACAGAAGGCAATCCTGGATGAAAAATTAATGACGTGATTAATAAGCGATTGGAAAAAAATGCACGCGGTGCAAGATCAATCTCAAAAATCGAGGTAAAACAAAAAAAGGCTCATTTTTTTTCTTGCCTCCATGTTAATCCTATTTTAACCTCTAGCACAAACCCGGATGACGCTTTTTAAAACATTCGCGCGTTTTGGCTTCGAGGTTGCCGCGTGCCTATCAAAATGTTACCCCATATTCCAGTGCCTACTCTAAACATTAAATTTGGATATCCTACCTAAAAAGAACGCCACGAAAATAAAATATTAAACAATATACAATTACAATATATAAATTACACCCCGTCGTGAAAAATTCCATGCAAATCATACACTCCAAAAAAAAAAAAAACAGTACATTAAATAATCAATAATTTGCTGGCCACCCAACCTTAAACGGATTTCCATTTCAATTAACCTAAGCCTAATAAAACAAGATAAAACTTTCATAACCTAGTACAAATAGTTCTAAACAAAACAAAAGAGAAGTGTGTGTGTTAAAAGACGTGACAAAACCATTCCTGCCTTACAAAAAAAAATAGATATATAAAAATAATATGTACATATACATATATGTATGTTTCCTAAATTATTAATGTTAATCCCAATCAGTATGAATTGTGAAAAGCCACAGAAAATTGATATTAACCAATTACTTTAAATAAGGGCATGCATCGAGACGAAGTTTGTGCACAAAATTCGGAGCAACACATCAAAAACGTGAGTACCCACAAATGTTAAAAAGATAAAAAAAAATATAACATCCAATTTCTTTGGCTTTACTTTATTTCACTACAAAAAAAAAGGGGAATTATTTTTCCTTATTATTGAATTTCTAAATTACAAAAAAGAAAAAATTTTAAAAAAAATCTAAGTGCATAGATACATTAATAGTTCATAAAGGTATACATTTAGGTGATACCGAAATCTGTAGCAAATTAGTTATACCTACACTTGGATACAGAGTGCTGTACGTCAGTATTGGTTTTAAGTTACCTTTTTTATTTTAATAAATACATACTGAATAAATTTAATTGCTATGAAGTTAAATAAAGTTTGTTTGTAATGGGCCTTTAAGAACTCCTTTTAATCGTTGTTATGTGATCAGTACTACAGCATAAGAGATCGAGTTAGGGGCCATCCTAACAAAAATCGGCAACGGGATAGCCATGGTGTATGAGGCAACAGCCACATACAAGGGGCGGGTTCGCCAAGACGTCCTTCTACCTTTTTACGTCAACATACATAGATCGGCCTCGGTTCATTTCACTCTATCATACTTTATGTTTACGTGTAACCTTCTCTCAGTGTCTGGTTTTTTTGTAATTCCGGTATGCAAGTATTTCTGACTTCTTTTGCCAGGCATGTTGCACTTTTCTTAATCCTTTTTTTCCCGGCACGGTAAATGTTTTGTCCGCGAACGAATATGAAGCAGCAAGATCCCCCCCACCGACGAGCTGATGCTGTGCTACCACAAGCGTGCCACTGCTGCCACATTACCTGAAAGGATTTTGACCCCACTTTCAGTGTTCCCAAACTTAATTCGCGACAAATTCAGGCAACTTAACTTTATTGCTCTAGGTCAACTGGTTTAGGAGATATCGAAGAAACCGTGCAGCATCTGGGAGCTAAAATTCAAAAAGTTGAACTTTTTTGTTTGTATCTAGATACAAAATCTATAAATGCACGTTGTTAGATAATTTAATCTAGAATTCAGGCAACTTAACTTTATTGCTCTAGGTCAACTGGTTTAGGAGATATCGAAGAAACCGTGCAGCATCTGGGAGCTAAAATTCAAAAAGTTGAACTTTTTTGTTTGTATCTAGATTGTGGCGTATCTCATCAAAAATAAGAAAAGAAAAATATTTCGATGATTCAATAGATTTTCTTTCCGAAAATAATCTATTACTTTAGTTCCATTTTGTTCCACCGGAAATTTAAGTGTGTACTCGACCTAGGTACCTACGATCATTGGCGGCCATTACGATAAACCTATTTGTCTAGTTGACAAGTGTCAAACATATAAACTTCTGATTGAGAGATCACCCTCTCTTTTGCTTTTCAACTCCCAATCAAACTGGTCGTGGTGCGCAGCCATCGTAAGTAATTTCTTTCAACTTATCTTTTTGTAGTTTCCTTTCGAGGAATTAATTATTTTACACAATCACTTAGACCAACTTAAATAATATTGGTTGAGAAAGGAAGCCAATGGTCTGGCGTATAGCTCGAAACCATTAGACTTACTCGATGGAAGCTTTTTACCAGGCTTAATTGCGGATAATCCAAGTTACACACGTGGTGCAGCACAGTATCTCGAGGTAAAATTCATTCCGTGCATAATATTCTGAGTTTCCTAACATCTGCCTTTTTCCTTTATATAGCATAATATGGATGCTCTCGAAATGGTTTTTCTTGTGCCAACTTGTGAATATTAATAAATCGTCTTCACAGCACAACGAGAAGAGAACCGCTAGCATACCATCATTATTGGCTACGAGAGCACCGCGTGCGATAAAAAAGTTTAAGTGTACGGCACGAAAATTCCGCTAAATCCACGGGAAGCAAAACATTGGATAAATCTCCACAAATTCTGACCTACCGTTCAAGAAATAAATCTGAACAAAACCACCTCACCTGACAATACCCACCAAAATTTCATCAATCCAGTTGAAGGCACCAAATCAGACAAACCCAGCTTTACCTAAATCTAATCTACATTCAACAGTTTTATTCAAAAACAAAAAAAAAAAGGCATAGTAACAACCATAATATTTTGTGAAAAAAAAAGAGATTCAAAGTGTGCTATTTAAATTAACTTAACCTACCCATATGCAAAAGAAAAAAAAAAAAACCGAAACCAAATAGTTATACATACTTACTTACCTTACCAAACAGAATTTAAAATTTCCCTATTCTATCTTAAATTAAATTAATTTTGCTACCTAATATTACCTACAAATACATGTGAAAAGCCACAGAAAAACAGTATAATCATCAAAGTGTAAAATTATAAAAAAAAAATCCTGACAATAACGAGAATGCAGAGACAACGAAATTTGAGCACAAACTTCGGAGCAACGCATCAGTAAAACGTGAGTAACAACCTACTTTTTTCTTTGGCTTTCAAAATTCAAAAATTTTTCTTTTGGTATCTAAAATTTGTAAAAAGTAGTTACAAGTAAATAATAATAACGTAAGATCAATCAGCTAAAACAAAGCAAATTAATTGAAACTTTAAATCTAAGTTCCTAATGTGTCCTTTTATCGCTATAATTTTCATTCCAATTTCCATTTTGCAATAAACATACATACAAACAAAGGTATGAAAGTAAATCCTTATCCGATTGGTATTTATTTTAATTGAGATATGTGTTGCTAATTTGAGTTCCAATATTGTTGGGATGTGAGAGGATCGGTGCGGCAGATTGACTTTGGGGCTTTTCCGAACATAATCAGGCAACGGATAGGCCATGGTGCGTATGGTATTTTGCCGTATGCAAGGGGCGGGTCCGCCAAGACGTTAATACCATCAATAACGTCACATTGAACTGTAATGTGTTGGTTCATACCACTCTAATTTGTGTCCTCGTACCATTCTTTACGTCATCGTCCTTTACCCTTATTGTATGACGTGTGTGCTAGGTATTATTAATTTACGTTACGTTCTATTCTGTGGATTATTATATGTTTTCCCCCTCCATTCTCTTCGGCACGATAAATGTTTGATGCATAGAACGAATAACAAGTAGCAAGATCCCACCCAACGACGAGCTTAGGCTGTGCAACCGCAAGCGTGCCACCCGCTACTTTAACACAAAGGCCAGATCCCACCTTTGACGTCATCCTAATCGTCTGCTGCGAATATCTCGCAGCAACGATGGGCTCACAACCGTATTATGCATCAATGGCGCCCAACAAAAGGGGCCCGACTATGGGTCCCAAATATATGGCAAATTAAATACAGTACAACTAATACCTTAGTACAAAACAAACACTGTCATTACAAGCTTTCTTGCGGAAGCCTGTAACCGTTTTTACTTTCACTCATCTGCAATAGAACTGCAAATTAATGCATAATTAAATGTTGTCCACAGAATAACGTAAATTAGATCTACAATGTGAAATTAAATTTAGGAGTCCGAAGTCATGTGACAATATGATCACTAAGGAGCTTCGTTGCACTAGATTATAATCACATTTCATTCGATAAGCTTAATGTTTCCAATTCAAGATAAACGTCTATAAGTCCGTAGAAACCCAGTTAATTAACAAGATCTATGTTGCGATAGACAGTTGCTTGAATTTTCCTCGTCTATCTTGCTGAGTCGTTATTGGTGTAATCTATTCACATTGATACAATGCGTAACAGTCCAGCGAAACACACAGGAAAACAAAAATATCGAATGTAGCATTAATATTTCTTTCTTTTTTCCTGCTATATGAACCGCACATCAGTTATTTATTCTCTGTCGTTTACGTATCCTACAAACACACTCTCAACAATAATTTAAGAATTGCACATACATACATACATTGATTTTCCCTTTTAGAAAACCGTAACAATAATATATACTAAATTCAAGTTAGAAAAGTACCTACCATTCTCTCTTAAACAAAATATTTTATTATCAGTATAACTCTATTCTGCCCATCTTACCTATCGTAAACAAAATACCCAGACATGACCACTAAACCTAATAACGGAACTATCCCAAAACAGAAAAGACCAAATGCTTTGGACTCTTCGCGAAATATGATGACAACTCGCTCTCATAATACAAGAGAAATTGCAAGACAGAGCTTACCTTTCAGTAATGACTCTCAATCTCAACGTGTAAGACATTCACCGACTCCCACTCACATGCCATTTAACTCAAGTTTTTCTCTTAACACATCAAACCCCCGGGTTGAAGTCTCACAAACTGATTATATTGCAAGTGATCAACCAACTCTCTGCAATGTGACTACAACCTGCACAGTTGGTCAAAGTACAGCTAGCGTAACAACAGCTACGGCTTATTCTAACCCAATAGCGACAACTATGATTGGAGGTCGACCTAGTGGAAGAGAAATTGAATCAAATTTTGCGAGAGGAAATATTGATGTTGACACATTTTATGCAGGTGGAGCAGCACATATTCCAAACGCTACTATGCAATCAGCTGCTCCTTTTCCAAACATTCCTCAGTTTATATCGAGCAGATCTCCGCAGATGAAACAGCTCGATGAACACATTCGTCAAGTAGTTAGCGATTCGTTAGGAGCATTGCTGCCGTCTCTTATTAAAACAAGTATCGATAAAGTGGTAGAACCACTGCTATTGAATAGACAAGCGGATAATAACTTTTCAACTACACCTTTGATCAATAACGATAATAATTCACACAGTTTTTGTAACAGAATAAGAAACAATTATCCACCTTTTGAGAATAACTTTGAAGAGGAAAATCGTAACCTGAGTAATGTAACTAGAGACCCGAGACTAACAGCGGATAAACCCCTTCAGTTAGACAGATGGGGACTCAAATTCGAAGGATCGTCGAAAGGTATCCCGGTTGAAGATTTTGTTTTCAGAGTTGAAAAACTCAAAGAAAATTATAATAATACATGGACTGAGGTCATGCAAAATTTCCATCACCTTTTACACGGCGTAGCGTTAGATTGGTACTGGCAATTTTTGCGCAGCCAACCACGCGGAATTTGGCCAGATCTACGTAAAGCGTTAATCAAACAGTTCAAGTTGCATGAAAATGACTTTGAGATAATTAAACACCTGATGGAAAGAAAACAGTATCCTCAAGAACCTTTTGAAGATTTTTTCACTGCAATCCAACATTTAAAAAACCAGCTTCGTCAACCGATTAGAGACCAAGATTTAATAAAAATAATTCGAACTAATATCAGCTCTCGACTTATGCAATTCATTTATCCAATGAAGATCTACTCCTTGGAACACTTCAAAGATGAATGTAGGCAAGCTGAAAGATTAATTCAATCTAGATACTCGACTCAAAGTCGAAATCTTCCATTTCGTTCTGTCCATGAAATAGATGATCAGCAAAAGCCATCTAATTTCGACATTGAGGAATATAATATTTCGGCAATGCACAACAGTAGAGTATTTCCCCGCCCTCATAAGCTCAACACACAGGTTAACATGATTCCACTTGTATGCTTCAACTGCAAGAGTCAAGGACATCTGTTTATAAACTGTCCATCCCCAATAAACAGACTCTTTTGCTACAGATGCGGAGCAGATGGAGTCACTGTATTAAGCTGCATTAGTTGCAAAGCGGAAAACCGTGCATCGAACGTGACGAACTCCGGGATGTCTCGTTCGAGTGCAACACAGACTTACCCGGAATAATTACAAAAACAGACGCAAGTACAAACACTTGTAGTGATGATGCAAGATCAGTACTCCCATCCGTCAATCTCAAAGTTCATCATAAAATTCCATCCTCTGCCATAACCCAATTGAAACGAAATGAATTCCGTAATAAAACTTACGAAGAAAGAGTGAAATATTATAACGATATTCGGTCAAGAATTTTCCGTATTGAAGAATTAAAAATTGCAAACCGTTCGAACAAAGTAATAAAATTGCGCTTGAGATGCAAGAAACGAAAATTGTTCAAACAAAACCTATTTCATAGTACGTTGATTACTAAAACTGATAACAGGCCCTATGCTAATGTTTTCATTAACGGAAAAGCAATATCAGGACTTTTAGATAGCGGCGCATCCCTATCATGCCTTGGTAAAGACTGTATGAACGTTGTACAGGAATTAAACATTCCCGTATTAGACTTCAATTCTTTCATTCTTACCGCTGATGGGAAACGACAACCAATTCTAGGCCGCGTAAATGTGAATGTGCTTTACAAAAACCACCATACAAAAATGGATTTGTACCTTATCCCGTCATTGTCACAAAATCTATATCTCGGTATAGATTTCTGGCAAAAATTTAAAATTGCGCCGAATTTAGTA
The DNA here is from genome assembly GCA_949715645.1 of Portevinia maculata. NCBI lineage: Eukaryota > Metazoa > Arthropoda > Insecta > Diptera > Syrphidae > Portevinia > Portevinia maculata. The sequence continues at coordinate 16,996 of CATIYB010000036.1, forward strand.
AGCGAACTCAATGACACTATTGGTTTAGATATAGATACACCAGAAGCGAAAGACCGAAAAGACAGTTTACAACAAATACAGTTGGATGACATTCAGACTAATCGACTTGAAGAAGTGATAAAACGTTTTCCATCCTTCTCAAAACTTGGATTAGGAAAAACATCTCTGGAGATGCACGTAATTGATACAGGGGATTCTGAACCTGTAAAACAGAGACATTATCCAGTATCGCCGCCTATCCAAGAAATGATCTACAGGGAGTTGGATCGCATGATCTCTTTGGGAGTGATCGAAGAAAGTGTCAGTTCTTGGAGTTCACCGGTCGTTCTTATTAGGAAACCTGGTAAGAATCGGTTGTGTCTTGATTCTCGAAGAGTGAACTCGCTCACGAAGAAAGACGCGTATCCGCTACCGCACGTGGATGGTCTGTTAAGCCGTCTTCAGGAAACGCACTTCATAAGTAGCGTAGATCTGAAGGACGCGTTTTGGCAGATCCCCTTAGAGCGGACGTCGAGGGAGAAAACGGCCTTCACTGTGCCAGGACGACCACTTTACCAATTCACCGTCATGCCTTTTGGGTTGTGTAACGCAGCTCAAAGGATGTGTCGGTTGATGGATAAAGTGATCCCCAGCGCACTTAGGGAACAAGTTTTCGTCTATCTCGACGACCTGTTGATCATTTCGCCGGATTTTGAAAGTCACATTAGCATCCTAAAGCAAGTTTCAGAATGCCTGCAAAAAGCTAACTTAACAATTAACATTGAAAAATCCAATTTCTGTTTTAAGGAATTGAAATATTTAGGATACATCGTTGGTCAGGGACATCTAAAACCGAACCCGGACAAAGTATCCGCAATTAAAGATTTTCCGATTCCTACGTCACAAAAGCAAGTCAGAAGATTTTTGGGCCTCTGTGGGTGGTACAGGAGATTTATTAGGAATTTTGCTTCAATCGCTAGTCCCCTTACCGATACATTGAAGAAAAGCAAACCATTCTCGATGAATCCTGAAGCTCACATGTCTTTTGAAGCCCTAAAGACCGCTCTTGTATCTGCACCGTTATTATCCAACCCCGATTTTACGAAACCCTTTACGATTCAATGCGATGCATCGAGCTTCGGTATTGGTGGCGTCTTATATCAGCTCGACGAAGATAACTTAGAAAAACCAATAGCATTTTTCTCTGAGAAGCTAAACGCTTGCCAACGTAAATATAGTGTTACGGAGCAAGAATGCTATGCAGCGGTACAGGCGGTGAAGAAGTTTCGGCCGTATGTAGAAGGCTCAGCTTTCACCATCGTGACGGATCATGCCAGCTTAAAGTGGTTAATGAGCCTTAAAGACTTAAGCGGCAGATTAGCACGATGGTCGCTAAAACTGCAAGCGTATGACTTCGACATACTGCATAAGAAAGGTGCAGAGAATATCGTGCCGGACGTGTTATCTCGCGCTTTTACCGAAGGGCTGTCCCCAATTCCGAATACTCGAGCATGCGTTGATCTTACCTCAACTGAATTTAAATCAGCGGAGTACTTACAAATGATTTCCACCTTTTCAGCTAATTCTGAAAACTTTCCAGACATTCGGATTATCGACAACCTTGTCTATAAACGTTCAGTTCCAAGAGATGGGAAACTCATTGATAAGGAATTTCAGTGGAAGCTGTGGCTACCATCGGGACTAACGCAATCAGTTATTGAAAATTGTCATAACCCACCAAATTGTTCTCATTGCGGAATGTTCAAAACTCTTGAGAAAATTAAAGAACTGTTCTTTTGGCCTAAAATGACTGCACAGGTACATGAGTACGTACGAAATTGTTCCACCTGCATAGAAAATAAACCAACTAACGCAATACTTCGACCCGTAATGGGATCGTTCCATCAGATAGATCGACCGTTTCAAAAACTATATATTGATTTTATGGGACCATATCCCAGGACAAAAACCGGGAATGCTTTTATCTTCATTGTTTTAGATAGTTTTTCAAAATATGTCTTTCTTAAGGCAATGCGCAAGGCAAATGCCAGAGCTGTTGTTGAGTTCCTAGAGGACAGCGTATTTCATCAATTTGGTGTTCCCGAATTTGTCCATAGTGACAATGGGCAACAATTCGTCTCGAAAGATTTCCAACAATTCCTTGCGAAGTATGGCTGCACGCATATTAAAAATGCATTTTATTCACCTCAGGCAAACGCGTCCGAAAGGGTGAATCAGACTATCCTGTCCGCGATAAGGAGTTACCTTAAAACTGACCAACGAGAATGGGATCGGCACATTTCGGAAATTCAGCAAGCCGTCTGTACCACCGTCCATCAATCCACTGGTACGACTCCATACTTTGCCCTTTATGGTCAACATATGAGTACTCATGCAAGTACATATGACTTGTTACGCAAACTTAATGTTTTAGACGATAGTGAAATTCACTGCCTACCACGTAACAGCAGACTTGAGCTAATACGGCAGAAAATTAAGGACAACATAAAGCTAGCCTATCAAAAGTGTGAAAAGTCATACAACTTGAGGAGCTCTAACACTAACTTTAGTCCAGGTGAAACCGTGTTAAGACGTAATTTTGTGTTAAGCGATGCAGCAAAAGGCATAAACGCAAAACTTTGTGCGAAGTTCATTAAATGCCGCATAGTTAAACCTGCTGGCAAGTCTTTATACGAAATAGAGAACCTAGACGGTAAAAAGATTGGAGTTTACCACGCCAAAGACTTGCGGAAGTAAGGATTTGGAATCGTATTCTTTAGTTATCAGGGTCATGGGTCGAATTCGAATAAACCAAATTTTAGATGAGTTACATTTTCATGTCTTTGCCTAACATAGATGTTAACCAAATTCATGACTTTGTGGCGTATCTCATCAAAAATAAGAAAAGAAAAATATTTCGATGATTCAATAGATTTTCTTTCCGAAAATAATCTATTACTTTAGTTCCATTTTGTTCCACCGGAAATTTAAGTGTGTACTCGACCTAGGTACCTACGATCATTGGCGGCCATTACGATAAACCTATTTGTCTAGTTGACAAGTGTCAAACATATAAACTTCTGATTGAGAGATCACCCTCTCTTTTGCTTTTCAACTCCCAATCAAACTGGTCGTGGTGCGCAGCCATCGTAAGTAATTTCTTTCAACTTATCTTTTTGTAGTTTCCTTTCGAGGAATTAATTATTTTACACAATCACTTAGACCAACTTAAATAATATTGGTTGAGAAAGGAAGCCAATGGTCTGGCGTATAGCTCGAAACCATTAGACTTACTCGATGGAAGCTTTTTACCAGGCTTAATTGCGGATAATCCAAGTTACACACGTGGTGCAGCACAGTATCTCGAGGTAAAATTCATTCCGTGCATAATATTCTGAGTTTCCTAACATCTGCCTTTTTCCTTTATATAGCATAATATGGATGCTCTCGAAATGGTTTTTCTTGTGCCAACTTGTGAATATTAATAAATCGTCTTCACAGCACAACGAGAAGAGAACCGCTAGCATACCATCATTATTGGCTACGAGAGCACCGCGTGCGATAAAAAAGTTTAAGTGTACGGCACGAAAATTCCGCTAAATCCACGGGAAGCAAAACATTGGATAAATCTCCACAAATTCTGACCTACCGTTCAAGAAATAAATCTGAACAAAACCACCTCACCTGACAATACCCACCAAAATTTCATCAATCCAGTTGAAGGCACCAAATCAGACAAACCCAGCTTTACCTAAATCTAATCTACATTCAACAGTTTTATTCAAAAACAAAAAAAAAAAGGCATAGTAACAACCATAATATTTTGTGAAAAAAAAAGAGATTCAAAGTGTGCTATTTAAATTAACTTAACCTACCCATATGCAAAAAAAAAAAAAAAAAACCGAAACCAAATAGTTATACATACTTACTTACCTTACCAAACAGAATTTAAAATTTCCCTATTCTATCTTAAATTAAATTAATTTTGCTACCTAATATTACCTACAAATACATGTGAAAAGCCACAGAAAAACAGTATAATCATCAAAGTGTAAAATTATAAAAAAAAAATCCTGACAATAACGAGAATGCAGAGACAACGAAATTTGAGCACAAACTTCGGAGCAACGCATCAGTAAAACGTGAGTAACAACCTACTTTTTTCTTTGGCTTTCAAAATTCAAAAATTTTTCTTTTGGTATCTAAAATTTGTAAAAAGTAGTTACAAGTAAATAATAATAACGTAAGATCAATCAGCTAAAACAAAGCAAATTAATTGAAACTTTAAATCTAAGTTCCTAATGTGTCCTTTTATCGCTATAATTTTCATTCCAATTTCCATTTTGCAATAAACATACATACAAACAAAGGTATGAAAGTAAATCCTTATCCGATTGGTATTTATTTTAATTGAGATATGTGTTGCTAATTTGAGTTCCAATATTGTTGGGATGTGAGAGGATCGGTGCGGCAGATTGACTTTGGGGCTTTTCCGAACATAATCAGGCAACGGATAGGCCATGGTGCGTATGGTATTTTGCCGTATGCAAGGGGCGGGTCCGCCAAGACGTTAATACCATCAATAACGTCACATTGAACTGTAATGTGTTGGTTCATACCACTCTAATTTGTGTCCTCGTACCATTCTTTACGTCATCGTCCTTTACCCTTATTGTATGACGTGTGTGCTAGGTATTATTAATTTACGTTACGTTCTATTCTGTGGATTATTATATGTTTTCCCCCTCCATTCTCTTCGGCACGATAAATGTTTGATGCATAGAACGAATAACAAGTAGCAAGATCCCACCCAACGACGAGCTTAGGCTGTGCAACCGCAAGCGTGCCACCCGCTACTTTAACACAAAGGCCAGATCCCACCTTTGACGTCATCCTAATCGTCTGCTGCGAATATCTCGCAGCAACGATGGGCTCACAACCGTATTATGCATCAAGATACAAAATCTATAAATGCACGTTGTTAGATAATTTAATCTAGAATTCAGGCAACTTAACTTTATTGCTCTAGGTCAACTGGTTTAGGAGATATCGAAGAAACCGTGCAGCATCTGGGAGCTAAAATTCAAAAAGTTGAACTTTTTTCTTGTATCTAGATACAAAATCTATAAATGCACGTTGTTAGATAATTTAATCTAGAATTCAGGCAACTTAACTTTATTGCTCTAAGTCAACTGGTTTAGGAGATATCGAAGAAACCGTGCAGCATCTGGGAGCTAAAATTCAAAAAGTTGAACTTTTTTGTTTGTATCTAGATACAAAATCTATAAATGCACGTTGTTAGATAATTTAATCTAGAATTCAGGCAACTTAACTTTATTGCTCTAGGTCAACTGGTTTAGGAGATATCGAAGAAACCGTGCAGCATCTGGGAGCTAAAATTCAAAAAGTTGAACTTTTTTGTTTGTATCTAGATACAAAATCTATAAATGCACGTTTGTAGTGATCACCTGCAAATAATATTTCAGTATAGCTTAGAAAACGTGTTATTAGCAGCACTTTCAAGCGCCCGAGGGTGTTTCCTTATTCCTTCTTGTACTTTTGGGATTCGAAAGTAATATTATCTAAGTGGTGATTATTTAATTTGTTTTCCGAATTTGAGTAGTAACGATTTTTGAAATGACGTGACGTCACATCCTTAACAACCGCTGTAATGAGAAACAAAAAATACTTCTTGCGCCCATCCATGCTCAGTGTTGGCATAACTGGTATGCTAGCTCTCATTCTCATTTCCTGGCTGAAAAGTCAAAACGTATTCAAGTGGTGATTTCACTAGGTGGTTGTGCGTTGCTCTTCATAGCGAAATAGTAAAGGAGAATTCAATAAACTCTGCAAATTTGCAAAAAATTAAAAGTTACTCCGACTGATGTTAGAAAGGACACCACTCAAACGATCTTAAATTTTAACCAAAGTGATTTAAATAAGAGGTAAGGATTTTATTCACCGTGAAATTATATTCTTAATTGTATCCAATGTACAGTGTTTGGTTAGGCACGTGCAGAAGACAATCGGAACACATCAGAGTAATTAAGCTCAGGTTTTAACTAAACGAGTCATTGCAGTCCGCAAAGTGTTAAAATCTGCTCCTGACCAGATGTATTTTCTAAAAAAGCTGTGTTTTCATATGAAACGTGTCAACGACGAACAATCACCGTGTTAAAAGAGTCGCAAGAACGCTTAAACACCACCCATACTAAACGTGAAAAGCGAATCACCAGCACTACTTTTGCTTCGCCCATATAAAGTACGCTACAGATCACCTCCAACGCAAGAAAAAAAAAAATACCCTGATAGACATCCCGAAACCTGATAGACCAAGCGGATTCGGTTGCCATTTAAATAATCACCTTACGCTGTAAACCGCAGACCATCACCAGATTTTCACCTGACATTCCCCGGACGTACTTTTTGTCTAACCACTTCAACCCCACCGGATTTTTCCAAGAAAGAAGTTCATAAATTTCCTTCGGTACCTACAGGGAATTATACGGAACTTCCAACGTACCAGATACTGATTTTCGTTTATTTGTTTGATCTATAAACTAACCTAAAATAATCTTTAAAATCTAGACTTAATTTCATATTGTAAAAGAAATTTGCCAAAAGTGCAGTGCTAAAATATCAACCACCATCCAACACCTATCAAGCGATCCAGTGTGCACACCAGGTCTGCAGAATTTTCAGGACACCAAGTAAGTTTAACTTCAATCTTTTTTGTAGTTTGGCATATTTCATTTTCTTTTATATTCTACCATTGGATTTATTTTTCATTTTGTTTCTACCTATTTATGTTCGTTATTTGATAAGTTTACTCAGATGAATTATAATTTTTTTTTTACTTGAATTAATCTTAACAGTATAATTATCTCTCAATAAGCTGAAATCAAACAAATAAATATTAATTTTCTTGAATTCATGAAATTCTAAATTCTTAAAATGGCTTATTAAATTTGTTTTCAATTGGCATGAAGTGAAGTAGGTTGGCGTAACTCGGACGTGAGTTAGACAAGGGGGTTACCGTAGCATCGTAGGCAAGGTGACTCAGGTGCACAATGTGCATAGTAGGGTGGGTTAGTCCTACAAGAGGTGTTTTGCATCACCTCTGGTCAACACCAACTGACCAGTCTTAGTTTGGTATTTGTTTTGAGCGTGCTTCCTTCTAGCTGGCACGATAATATTTTTGAGGGATGGTAAGTAACAAAGGACCCCCCCATCGACGAGCTACTGCCGTGCATCGCGAGCGTGCCAACCCTTGTTACATGGATATAGTCATCCAATCCTGCCTCCCACAAATGGCGCTCAACAACGTAGGGCCTCGATAAATTTTGGCCTCATGAAGCATATCGTTATTTTAAGTTCTGGTTGACAAAAGTCGACAATTGTCAATCCATAACTTCACACGAATCTCAATTTCACCACCTAATGCTTTATGGAATTTTTCTACCGACATGTCAGAACTGCTGCAATCAAAGTTACTTAGGAGTCCTATTATTTCAAGTCATCTTAAGACATAATATAGTTGCACTAAGGTCTTGTAATCGCATGCGGTCGATAAGTCAATAATTTACAACATTTTATACACAGCAAAGATGTTCACCCATCAGTCTTTACGTAAGCATAAGCTTTTCCTTCAATCGTAAATCGCGATGGGAAGATATTTTGCTGTGTGGTTGTTTGAGGCGCGCTCACAAGCAAATACTTATTAGACTAATCACGTCCTTATTATTTTTCAACCTAACTCATGGAGTGCCAATTTCTCTATGAATTTCAATCCGAATTTATAATCGAGTGGTAAACCCCAACCATAAACCTAAAATCTATGAAATAATTCATATTCATTTATTACTTGTTTTGTTTACAATGAGTTTCAATGACAGTAGAAGTACCGGCGCAATTGCCAAAAGTAAACAAACAACATCTAGGCTCACTCCTAACGAATACAACACCAGATCAGCTGGCAATAGAAATCTATCAAAGGTTTCGAAATCTCTTTCTTATGACAGGAATGAACCGGTGCAACGCACTCCCACACAAAATACAGTTCACAAGAAAAGTGTAAATAATTCCTCTCTTAATTTCGATTTACCTCTTGATAGAGGCATCATTAGCAATACTCTTCTTGCTGATATAATAGTAACATCAAATACAAACTCTACGGTGCAGTTTGCATTTACAACCGCTACCGTTAGCCAGTTGACTACTACGACAACTTACTCTTCATCTCTCCCTGTTATGACACCAATGATAAATGAATCAGCTGTTCTGCAAAGCTTAAATATGATTCAAAACAATGATCGCGGATTTAACACAGGGCAAGAGAGTCACGAAAACAATATGGAAAGTCAGAGTACGACCAGTCCCCTTCATACACACATACAAAGCGTAGTTAGCTCCAGCTTAAATAATCTGCAAAGCTCGTTATTTAGGGAATTGCCTGGTTTAATTAAACAGAATGTGGAAAGTTGTATGAAAAATATTTTCAGTCAACAAAGGCTACAAAATACACATGATTTTTTTATACCGGGGCACACAAATTCACGCACATTCAATAGAATTGCAGCAGAAAACCTATCTTTGAACTCGGATAATATCTCCACGAGTTCACACGTTAACAGAGATAGAGAGAGAATAGTCGTAGAAGAGGTAAATCACCGTTCTGCGAATTCGTTAGATAATAATAGACTAAGTAACAGACGGTTTGAGTTAGATCGTTGGGGGTTACGATTTGACGACTCAGTGAAAGGTATATCGATCGAGGATTTTATATTTCGAGTGGAGGTTCTTAAAAGAAACTACAATTGCCCATGGTCCGAGATCATAAAGAACTTTCACCAGCTGCTTGCTGGATCCGCTCAAGATTGGTTTTGGGAATTTCTAAGAATGAATCCAAGAAGCGATTGGAATGGTTTGAAATCGGCTATGCTGAAACAATTTCGATCATTTGAAAATGATTTCGAAATTCTTAAACAAATCATGGATCGAAGGCAAACGCCTAACGAAACTTTCGATGAATATTTTAAAACCATAGATTACCTGAAACGTCAACTTCGTAGCCCTATTAACGACTTAGACCTCATCAACATTCTGCGTGGGAACATCAACGCAAGAATGATGAATTTTATATACCCAATGAGAATAGAATCCTTGCAAGAGTTCCGAGAGGAGTGTAGACGCACTGAAAAAATGCTGCAAACCCGATATACTATGCAAAATAGGTTCAATGCTAGAGCAACAGTACATGAAATAAGTGATCCCTCAGAGCACCAACTAGGCGAAACAAGTAGTGAAGCCAGCAACAATATCTCAGCTTTTCAGCCAAGACTCCATTATACTAAGAACCCAATTCAAACCGATAAACCAAATCCAAGTGTTTCCTTTTGTTTCAATTGCAAGAAGGCAGGACATATTTTCATAAACTGCCGCGCTTCTGTGCGAAATCTCTTTTGTTACCGCTGTGGTGCAGACAATTTTACAGTTTTAAACTGCCCAAACTGTAGCAAGGAAAACGAGAAGACGAACGAGACGAACTCCGGAAAGTCTCGTTCGACACAAACCGGACCGGACTAGGAAAAGTAGACGCAACCTCTAACACTGGTTCAGACGATCAGTGTTCTAATACCCAGACATTCACAACCCAACACATAGATTTGAGAAAACCTTGCGATAATAAAGAAGCCTGTACTAAACTAATTGAAGTTCCCTTATACAGAAGATCATTTGAGCAAAGGTTACGGAATTACGAAAAAGTTAAACAAAGAATTTTCAATCTATCTTCATTGCAATGCTGTTCAAATGTATCTACAAAAGTTATAAATACGAGAAGAAGGCATATAAAAAGAAAAGCCTACCAAAAACTTATAAGTGAAACCTGCTTGGCTCAACCATTAGATGTAAGACCCCACGCAACAATTCTTTTAAATGGTAGTGAAATGAGAGGATTGTTGGATAGTGGTGCGTCCATCTCCTGCCTCGGGAAAAATTGCCTCGAGGTTGTAAAGAAGCTAGGCATTCCTATTCTTGATTTTAAATCATCGGTACAAACAGCTGGTGGCCAAAATCACTGCATCGTAGGGCGAGTCAGAATGACGGTTGAATACAACAATATGTCTGACGTATTAGATTTGTATCTGGTCCCTGATTTGCTCCAAACTCTGTATCTGGGAATTGACTTTTGGGTTAAATTTCGTATCGCTCCACATCTCGTTAGCGCAATTGACACAACAGCCGCAGTTAATGAATCTTCAGACTGTGAAGAGGAGACTGCAAATGAACCACCAATGCACGATCTTTCCGATGCGCAGAAAATCAAGCTTCGGGAAGTAATATCGCAATTCTCGTCCTCCTCAGAAGGAATTTTAAGCAAGACAACCATAGAACAACATGTTATTGATACAGGGGACGCCGAGCCGGTAAAACAACGTCACTACCCGGTATCACCTGTTATTCAGAAGTTAGTGAACGCGGAATTGGACCGCATGCTCTCTTTGGGAGTTATAGAGGAAAGCGAGAGTTCGTGGAGTTCTCCCATAGTTCTGGTTCGCAGAAACGGGAAAAACAGACTGTGCCTGGACTCTCGTAAGCTGAACTCGCTCACAAAGAGAGATGCGTATCCGCTTCCACACATTGAGGGTTTGCTGAGCCGGCTCAGCGACACCCATTACATAAGCAGCGTCGATCTTAAAGATGCTTTTTGGCAAATTCCGTTAGAGAGTAAATCAAGGGAAAAGACCGCGTTTACTGTGCCAGGCCGACCCCTCTATCAATTTGCTCGCATGCCTTTTGGTCTGTGTAATGCAGCCCAAAGGATGTGTCGGCTTATGGATAGGGCGATCCCCAGCGCACTAAGAGAACACGTGTTTGTTTACCTTGATGATCTTTTGATCATATCTGCGGAGTTTGACCAACATCTTGAGACGCTTAAGAAGGTTGCCAGCTGTTTGAGACAGGCTGATTTAACAATTAATGTGGAGAAATCACACTTTTGTTTTAGAGAACTTCGGTACCTCGGGTACATTGTTGGACAAGGCCACATAAAGCCAGACCCTGCGAAAGTAACTGCAGTTCGCGAATTCCCAATACCAAGTTCTCAGAAACAAGTGAGACGATTTCTCGGACTATGCGGGTGGTATCGTCGATTTATTCGCAATTTCTCTTCCATTGCCACGCCCTTATCTGATACCTTGAAAAAGAAAAAAACATTTACCATGTCCGCAGATGCTTTGATTGCTTTTGAAGCTTTAAAAACAGCCTTAATATCAGCCCCACTCCTGAGCAATCCGGAATATTCAAAACCCTTTATAGTGCAGTGTGATGCCTCATGTAACGGCATTGGTGGTGTATTATTTCAGTACGACGAAGACGGAAATGAGAAACCTATCGCTTACTTTTCACAAAAACTCAATAGCTGCCAGCGCAACTACAGTGTGACGGAGCTGGAGTGCTTCGCTGCAGTTAGAGCCGTACACAAATTTAGGCCTTATCTTGAAGGAACAGAGTTTACAATTATAACAGACCACGCAAGCCTAAAATGGCTAATGGGCTTAAAAGATCTCAGCGGGAGATTAGCGCGTTGGTCTCTTAAGTTACAATCGTTTTCCTTTAAGATTGAACACCGTAAAGGAGCTCTGAATGTGGTGCCGGACACACTGTCACGTATGTATTTGGAGAATATCTCTAAGGCGTCAAAATCAAATAATTTTGTTGACCTAACATCCCCGGAATTCAAATCCGAAGAGTATATGGATCTTGTAAACACCGTCACTAAAAACCAAGACAATTTGCCAGACTTGAAGGTTAGTAACCAATTGGTATACAAACGTCAGTTACCAGTAGATCAGTACTCAATCGAAAAAGAATTCCAATGGAAGCTTTGGATTCCTTCTACGCTTACTGAATCGGTTATAAGCAATGCACATACTCCACCCAATAAGGCGCATGGCGGGATTCATAAGACTTTGGAAAGAATACGTGAAAGTTTCTATTGGCCCAATATGACAGTTCAAGTAAAAACCTTTGTAGGAAGTTGTGAGGAATGTAAAGGGAACAAGGCTGCGAACATGATTTTAAGACCGCCAATGGGTAAATCCCAATTGATGGATCGCCCGTTTCAAAAGATTTTCATCGACTTTATGGGACCCTACGTTAGGACCAAAAGTGGCAATCTTTATATACTTGTGATTTTAGATCAATTCTCAAAAGCAGTGTTTTTAAAACCCGTTAAAAAAGCGACTTCTCAAGTTGTTATACATTTTCTAGAGAAGGACATTTTCTTAAAGTACGGAGTACCAGAGTATCTCCACAGTGACAACGGGAAGCAATTCGTCTCTAAGGATTTTGAAAAGTTTTTGAAAAGTTACGGCACCGATCACATCAAGAATGCCTTATATTCTCCACAAGCTAATGCTTCTGAAAGAACAAACAGATCGATTCTGGCAGCCATAAGATCATATCTGAAAGATGACCACAGAGAATGGGACAAACATCTACCAGAAATAGAGCATGCACTTAATACTTCGATTCATCAATCCACCGGTACTACACCTTACTACACACTGTATGGATTCAATATAATCTCCCATGCAAGTGCCTACAAAATTGCGAAAAATCTTAAAGCTTTAAGCGACAGTGAATTCGATTACCTACCTAATTCAAAACGGCTATCTTTAATCAGAGAAAAGGTCAGAAATAACCTCAGACTAGCTACGAAGCGGCAAGAAAAATCGTACAACCTGAGATGTGCAGTACGAAGCTTCAATATCGGAGATGAGGTCTTTAGGAGAAATTTCGTTCTCAGTGATTCTTCAAAAATGTTTAATGCAAAACTGTGCGCCAAATTCGTTAAATGCAGAGTTCTAAAAGTTTTAGGCAGATCTTTGTATGAGGTAGAGGACATGAAGGGAAATAAGATTGGCGTATATCACGCAAAAGACCTAAAGCGTTAGATATGAAACAAAAAGTGCGTGGGTCGATTTTTTTTTCACAATCATGACTACAACGTCCAGGTTATCTTTTTTTCGTGTCTTCGGCGTATAAGCAAGAACATGCCAAATCCACGATTTTGTAGTGATCACCTGCAAATAATATTTCAGTATAGCTTAGAAAACGTGTTATTAGCAGCACTTTCAAGCGCCCGAGGGTGTTTCCTTATTCCTTCTTGTACTTTTGGGATTCGAAAGTAATATTATCTAAGTGGTGATTATTTAATTTGTTTTCCGAATTTGAGTAGTAACGATTTTTGAAATGACGTGACGTCACATCCTTAACAACCGCTGTAATGAGAAACAAAAAATACTTCTTGCGCCCATCCATGCTCAGTGTTGGCATAACTGGTATGCTAGCTCTCATTCTCATTTCCTGGCTGAAAAGTCAAAACGTATTCAAGTGGTGATTTCACTAGGTGGTTGTGCGTTGCTCTTCATAGCGAAATAGTAAAGGAGAATTCAATAAACTCTGCAAATTTGCAAAAAATTAAAAGTTACTCCGACTGATGTTAGAAAGGACACCACTCAAACGATCTTAAATTTTAACCAAAGTGATTTAAATAAGAGGTAAGGATTTTATTCACCGTGAAATTATATTCTTAATTGTATCCAATGTACAGTGTTTGGTTAGGCACGTGCAGAAGACAATCGGAACACATCAGAGTAATTAAGCTCAGGTTTTAACTAAACGAGTCATTGCAGTCCGCAAAGTGTTAAAATCTGCTCCTGACCAGATGTATTTTCTAAAAAAGCTGTGTTTTCATATGAAACGTGTCAACGACGAACAATCACCGTGTTAAAAGAGTCGCAAGAACGCTTAAACACCACCCATACTAAACGTGAAAAGCGAATCACCAGCACTACTTTTGCTTCGCCCATATAAAGTACGCTACAGATCACCTCCAACGCAAGAAAAAAAAAAATACCCTGATAGACATCCCGAAACCTGATAGACCAAGCGGATTCGGTTGCCATTTAAATAATCACCTTACGCTGTAAACCGCAGACCATCACCAGATTTTCACCTGACATTCCCCGGACGTACTTTTTGTCTAACCACTTCAACCCCACCGGATTTTTCCAAGAAAGAAGTTCATAAATTTCCTTCGGTACCTACAGGGAATTATACGGAACTTCCAACGTACCAGATACTGATTTTCGTTTATTTGTTTGATCTATAAACTAACCTAAAATAATCTTTAAAATCTAGACTTAATTTGATATTGTAAAAGAAATTTGCCAAAAGTGCAGTGCTAAAATATCAACCACCATCCAACACCTATCAAGCGATCCAGTGTGCACACCAGGTCTGCAGAATTTTCAGGACACCAAGTAAGTTTAACTTCAATCTTTTTTGTAGTTTGGCATATTTCATTTTCTTTTATATTCTACCATTGGATTTATTTTTCATTTTGTTTCTACCTATTTATGTTCGTTATTTGATAAGTTTACTCAGATGAATTATAATTTTTTTTTTACTTGAATTAATCTTAACAGTATAATTATCTCTCAATAAGCTGAAATCAAACAAATAAATATTAATTTTCTTGAATTCATGAAATTCTAAATTCTTAAAATGGCTTATTAAATTTGTTTTCAATTGGCATGAAGTGAAGTAGGTTGGCGTAACTCGGACGTGAGTTAGACAAGGGGGTTACCGTAGCATCGTAGGCAAGGTGACTCAGGTGCACAATGTGCATAGTAGGGTGGGTTAGTCCTACAAGAGGTGTTTTGCATCACCTCTGGTCAACACCAACTGACCAGTCTTAGTTTGGTATTTGTTTTGAGCGTGCTTCCTTCTAGCTGGCACGATAATATTTTTGAGGGATGGTAAGTAACAAAGGACCCCCCCATCGACGAGCTACTGCCGTGCATCGCGAGCGTGCCAACCCTTGTTACATGGATATAGTCATCCAATCCTGCCTCCCACACGTTGTTAGATAATTTAATCTAGAATTCAGGCAACTTAACTTTATTGCTCTAGGTCAACTGGTTTAGGAGATATCGAAGAAACCGTGCAGCATCTGGGAGCTAAAATTCAAAAAGTTGAACTTTTTTGTTTGTATCTAGATACAAAATCTATAAATGCACGTTGTTAGATAATTGAATCTAGAATTCAGGAAAATTAATTATATCGCTGTAGGTCAACTGGTTTGGGAGATATCGAAGAAACCGTGCAGCATCTGGGAGCTAAAATTCAAAAAGTTGAACTTTTTTGTTTGTATCTAGATACAAAATCTATAAATGCACGTTGTTAGATAATTTAATCTAGAATTCAGGCAACTTAACTTTATTGCTCTAGGTCAACTGGTTTAGGAGATATCGAAGAAACCGTGCAGCATCTGGGAGCTAAAATTCAAAAAGTTGAACTTTTTTGTTTGTATCTAGATACAAAATCTATAAATGCACGTTGTTAGATAATTTAATCTAGAATTCAGGCAACTTAACTTTATTGCTCTAGGTCAACTGGTTTAGGAGATATCGAAGAAACCGTGCAGCATCTGGGAGCTAAAATTCAAAAAGTTTAACTTTTTTGTTTGTATCTAGATACAAAATCTATAAATGCACGTTGTTAGATAATTTAATCTAGAACTGGTTTAGGAGATATCGAAGAAACCGTGCAGCATCTGGGAGCTAAAATTCAAAAAGTTGAACTTTTTTGTTTGTATCTATATACAAAATCTATAAATGCACGTTGTTAGATAATTTAATCTAGAATTCAGGCAACTTAACTTTATTGCTCTAGGTCAACTGGTTTAGGAGATATCGAAGAAACCGTGCAGCATCTGGGAGCTAAAATTCAAAAAGTTGAACTTTTTTGTTTGTATCTAGATACAAAATCTATAAATGCACGTTGTTAGATAATTTAATCTTGAATTCAGGCAACTTAACTTTATTGCTCTAGGTCAACTGGTTTAGGAGATATCGAAGAAACCGTGCAGCATCTGGGAGCTAAAATTCAAAAAGTTGAACTTTTTTGTTTGTATCTAGATACAAAATCTATAAATGCACGTTGTTAGATAATTTAATCTAGAATTCAGGCAACTTAACTTTATTGCTCTAGGTCAACTGGTTTAGGAGATATCGAAGAAACCGTGCAGCATCTGGGAGCTAAAATTCAAAAAGTTGAACTTTTTTGTTTGTATCTAGATACAAAATCTTTAAATGCACGTTGTTAGATAATTTAATCTAGAATTCAGGCAACTTAACTTTATGCTCTAGGTCAACTGGTTTAGGAGATATCGAAGAAACCGTGCAGCATCTGGGAGCTAAAATTCAAAAAGTTGAACTTTTTTGTTTGTAAATCTATAAATGCACGTTGTTAGATAATTTAATCTAGAATTCAGGCAACTTAACTTTATTGCTTTAGGTCAACTGGTTTAGGAGATATCGAAGAAACCGTGCAGCATCTGGGAGCTAAAATTCAAAAAGTTGAACTTTTTTGTTTGTATCTAGATACAAAATCTATAAATGCACGTTGTTAGATAATTTAATCTAGAATTCAGGCAACTTAACTTTATTGCTCTAGGTCAACTAGTTTAGGAGATATCAAAGAAACCGTGCAGCATCTGGGAGCTAAAATTCAAAAAGTTGAACTTTTTTGTTTGTATCTAGATACAAAATCTATAAATGCACGTTGTTAGATAATTTAATCTAGAATTCAGGCAACTTAACTTTATTGCTCTAGGTCAACTGGTTTAGGAGATATCGAAGAAACCGTGCAGCATCTGGGAGCTAAAATTCAAAAAGTTGAACTTTTTTGTTTGTATCTAGATACAAAATCTATAAATGCACGTTGTTAGATAATTGAATCTAGAATTCAGGAAAATTAATTATATCGCTGTAGGTCAACTGGTTTGGGAGATATCGAAGAAACCGTGCAGCATCTGGGAGCTAAAATTCAAAAAGTTGAACTTTTTTGTTTGTATCTAGATACAAAATCTATAAATGCACGTTGTTAGATAATTTAATCTAGAATTCAGGCAACTTAACTTTATTGCTCTAGTTCAACTGGTTTAGGAGATATCGAAGAAACCGTGCAGCATCTGGGAAATCTAATTCAGGCAACTTAACTTTATTGCTCTAGGTCAACTGGTTTAGGAGATATCGAAGAAACCGTGCAGCATCTGGGAGCTAAAATTCAAAAAGTTGAACTTTTTTGTTTGTATCTAGATACAAAATCTATAAATGCACGTTGTTAGATAATTTAATCTAGAATTCAGGCAACTTAACTTTATTGCTCTAGGTCAACTGGTTTAGGAGATATCGAAGAAACCGTGCAGCATCTGGGAGCTAAAATTCAAAAAGTTGAACTTTTTTGTTTGTATCTAGATACAAAATCTATAAATGCACGTTGTTAGATAATTTAATCTAGAATTCAGGCAACTTAACTTTATTGCTCTAGGTCAACTGGTTTAGGAGATATCGAAGAAACCGTGCAGCATCTGGGAGCTAAAATTCAAAAAATTGAACTTTTTTGTTTGTATCTAGATACAAAATCTATAAATGCACGTTGTTAGATAATTTAATCTAGAATTCAGGCAACTTAACTTTATTGCTCTAGGTCAACTGGTTTAGGAGATATCGAAGAAACCGTGCAGCTTCTGGGAGCTAAAATTCAAAAAGTTGAACTTTTTTGTTTGTATCTAGATACAAAATCTATAAATGCACGTTGTTAGATAATTTAATCTAGAATTCAGGCAACTTAACTTTATTGCTCTAGGTCAACTGGTTTAGGAGATATCGAAGAAACCGTGCAGCATCTGGGAGCTAAAATTCAAAAAGTTGAACTTTTTTGTTTGTATCTAGATACAAAATCTATAAATGCACGTTGTTAGATAATTTAATCTAGAATTCAGGCAACTTAACTTTATTGCTCTAGGTCAACTGGTTTAGGAGATATCGAAGAAACCGTGCAGCATCTGGGAGCTAAAATTCAAAAAGTTGAACTTTTTTGTTTGTATCTAGATACAAAATCTATAAATGCACGTTGTTAGATAATTTAATCTAGAATTCAGGCACATTAACTTTATTGCTCTAGGTCAACTGGTTTAGGAGATATCGAAGAAACCGTGCAGCATCTGGGAGCTAAAATTCAAAAAGTTGAACTTTTTTGTTTGTATCTAGATACAAAATCTATAAATGCACGTTGTTAGATAATTGAATCTAGAATTCAGGTAAATTAATTATATCGCTGTAGGAAAACTGGTTTGGAAGATATCGAAGAAACCGTGCAGCATCTGGGAGCTAAAATTCAAAAAGTTGAACTTTTTTGTTTGTATCTAGATACAAAATCTATAAATGCACGTTGTTAGATAATTTAATCTAGAATTCAGGCAACTTAACTTTATTGCTCTAGGTCAACTGGTTTAGGAGATATCGAAGAAACCGTGCAGCATCTGGGAGCTAAAATTCAAAAAGTTGAACTTTTTTGTTTGTATCTAGATACAAAATCTATAAATGCACGTTGTTAGATAATTTAATCTAGAATTCAGGCAACTTAACTTTATTGCTCTAGGTCAACTGGTTTAGGAGATATCGAAGAAACCGTGCAGCATCTGGGAGCTAAAATTCAAAAAGTTGAACTTTTTTGTTTGTATCTAGATACAAAATCTATAAATGCACGTTGTTAGATAATTTAATCTAGAATTCAGGCAACTTAACTTTATTGCTCTAGGTCAACTGGTTTAGGAGATATCGAAGAAACCGTGCAGCATCTGGGAGCTAAAATTCAAAAAGTTGAACTTTTTTGTTTGTATCTAGATACAAAATCTATAAATGCACGTTGTTAGATAATTTAATCTAGAATTCAGGCAACTTAACTTTATTGCTCTAGGTCAACTGGTTTAGGAGATATCGAAGAAACCGTGCAGCATCTGGGAGCTAAAATTCAAAAAGTTGAACTTTTTTGTTTGTATCTAGATACAAAATCTATAAATGCACGTTGTTAGATAATTTAATCTAGAATTCAGGCAACTTAACTTTATTGCTCTAGGTCAACTAGTTTAGGAGATATCGAAGAAACCGTGCAGCATCTGGGAGCTAAAATTCAAAAAGTTGAACTTTTTTGTTTGTATCTAGATACAAAATCTATAAATGCACGTTGTTAGATAATTTAATCTAGAATTCAGGCAACTTAACTTTATTGCTCTAGGTCAACTGGTTTAGGAGATATCGAAGAAACCGTGCAGCATCTGGGAGCTAAAATTCAAAAAGTTGAACTTTTTTGTTTGTATCTAGATACAAAATCTATAAATGCACGTTGTTAGATAATTTAATCTAGAATTCAGGCAACTTAACTTTATTGCTCTAGGTCAACTGGCTTAGGAGATATCGAAGAAACCGTGCAGCATCTGGGAGCTAAAATTCAAAAAGTTGAACTTTTTTGTTTGTATCTAGATACAAAATCTATAAATGCACGTTGTTAGATAATTTAATCTAGAATTCAGGCAACTTAACTTTATTGCTCTAGGTCAACTGGTTTAGGAGATATCGAAGAAACCGTGCAGCATCTGGGAGCTAAAATTCAAAAAGTTGAACTTTTTTGTTTGTATCTAGATACAAAATCTATAAATGCACGTTGTTAGATAATTTAATCTAGAATTCAGGCAACTTAACTTTATTGCTCTAGGTCAACTGGTTTAGGAGATATCGAAGAAACCGTGCAGCATCTGGGAGCTAAAATTCAAAAAGTTGAACTTTTTTGTTTGTATCTAGATACAAAATCTATAAATGCACGTTGTTAGATAATTTAATCTAGAATTCAGGCAACTTAACTTTATTGCTCTAGGTCAACTAGTTTAGGAGATATCGAAGAAACCGTGCAGCATCTGGGAGCTAAAATTCAAAAAGTTGAACTTTTTTGTTTGTATCTAGATACAAAATCTATAAATGCACGTTGTTAGATAATTTAATCTAGAATTCAGGCAACTTAACTTTATTGCTCTAGGTCAACTGGTTTAGGAGATATCGAAGAAACCGTGCAGCATCTGGGAGCTAAAATTCAAAAAGTTGAACTTTTTTGTTTGTATCTAGATACAAAATCTATAAATGCACGTTGTTAGATAATTTAATCTAGAATTCAGGCAACTTAACTTTATTGCTCTAGGTCAACTGGTTTAGGAGATATCGAAGAAACCGTGCAGCATCTGGGAGCTAAAATTCAAAAAGTTGAACTTTTTTGTTTGTATCTAGATACAAAATCTATAAATGCACGTTGTTAGATAATTTAATCTAGAATTCAGGCAACTTAACTTTATTGCTCTAGGTCAACTAGTTTAGGAGATATCGAAGAAACCGTGCAGCATCTGGGAGCTAAAATTCAAAAAGTTGAACTTTTTTGTTTGTATCTAGATACAAAATCTATAAATGCACGTTGTTAGATAATTTAATCTAGAATTCAGGCAACTTAACTTTATTGCTCTAGGTCAACTGGTTTAGGAGATATCGAAGAAACCGTGCAGCATCTGGGAGCTAAAATTCAAAAAGTTGAACTTTTTTGTTTGTATCTAGATACAAAATCTATAAATGCACGTTGTTAGATAATTTAATCTAGAATTCAGGCAACTTAACTTTATTGCTCTAGGTCAACTGGCTTAGGAGATATCGAAGAAACCGTGCAGCATCTGGGAGCTAAAATTCAAAAAGTTGAACTTTTTTGTTTGTATCTAGATACAAAATCTATAAATGCACGTTGTTAGATAATTTAATCTAGAATTCAGGCAACTTAACTTTATTGCTCTAGGTCAACTGGTTTAGGAGATATCGAAGAAACCGTGCAGCATCTGGGAGCTAAAATTCAAAAAGTTGAACTTTTTTGTTTGTATCTAGATACAAAATCTATAAATGCACGTTGTTAGATAATTTAATCTAGAATTCAGGCAACTTAACTTTATTGCTCTAGGTCAACTGGTTTAGGAGATATCGAAGAAACCGTGCAGCATCTGGGAGCTAAAATTCAAAAAGTTGAACTTTTTTGTTTGTATCTAGATACAAAATCTATAAATGCACGTTGTTAGATAATTTAATCTAGAATTCAGGCAACTTAACTTTATTGCTCTAGGTCAACTGGTTTAGGAGATATCGAAGAAACCGTGCAGCATCTGGGAGCTAAAATTCAAAAAGTTGAACTTTTTTGTTTGTATCTAGATACAAAATCTATAAATGCACGTTGTTAGATAATTTAATCTAGAATTCAGGCAACTTAACTTTATTGCTCTAGGTCAACTGGTTTAGGAGATATCGAAGAAACCGTGCAGCATCTGGGAGCTAAAATTCAAAAAGTTGAACTTTTTTGTTTGTATCTAGATACAAAATCTATAAATGCACGTTGTTAGATAATTTAATCTAGAATTCAGGCAACTTAACTTTATTGCTCTAGGTCAACTGGTTTAGGAGATATCGAAGAAACCGTGCAGCATCTGGGAGCTAAAATTCAAAAAGTTGAACTTTTTTGTTTGTATCTAGATACAAAATCTATAAATGCACGTTGTTAGATAATTTAATCTAGAATTCAGGCAACTTAACTTTATTGCTCTAGGTCAACTGGTTTAGGAGATATCGAAGAAACCGTGCAGCATCTGGGAGCTAAAATTCAAAAAGTTGAACTTTTTTGTTTGTATCTAGATACAAAATCTATAAATGCACGTTGTTAGATAATTGAATCTAGAATTCAGGAAAATTAATTATATCGCTGTAGGTCAACTGGTTTGGGAGATATCGAAGAAACCGTGCAGCATCTGGGAGCTAAAATTCAAAAAGTTGAACTTTTTTGTTTGTATCTAGATACAAAATCTATAAATGCACGTTGTTAGATAATTGAATCTAGAATTCAGGAAAATTAATTATATCGCTGTAGGTCAACTGGTTTGGGAGATATCAAAGAAACCGTGCAGCATCTGGGAGCTAAAATTCAAAAAGTTGAACTTTTTTGTTTGTATCTAGATACAAAATCTATAAATGCACGTTGTTAGATAATTGAATCTAGAATTCAGGAAAATTAATTATATCGCTGTAGGTCAACTGGTTTGGGAGATATCGAAGAAACCGTGCAGCATCTGGGAGCTAAAATTCAAAAAGTTGAACTTTTTTGTTTGTATCTAGATACAAAATCTATAAATGCACGTTGTTAGATAATTTAATCTAGAATTCAGGCAACTTAACTTTATT
>CATIYB010000038.1:0-53713 GCA_949715645.1 Portevinia maculata
GTTGCCTGAATTCTAGATTAAATTATCTAACAACGTGCATTTATAGATTTTGTATCTAGATACAAACAAAAAAGTTCAACTTTTTGAATTTTAGCTCCCAGATGCTGCACGGTTTCTTCGATATCTCCTAAACAGTTGACCTAGAGCAATAAAGTTAAGTTGCCTGAATTCTAGATTAAATTATCTAACAACGTGCATTTATAGATTTTGTATCTAGATACAAACAAAAAAGTTCAACTTTTTGAATTTTAGCTCCCAGATGCTGCACGGTTTCTTCGATATCTCCTAAACCAGTTGACCTAGAGCAATAAAGTTAAGTTGCCTGAACTCTAGATTAAATTATCTAACAACGTGCATTTATAGATTTTGTATCTAGATACAAACAAAAAAGTTCAACTTTTTGAATTTTAGCTCCCAGATGCTGCACGGTTTCTTCGATATCTCCTAAACCAGTTGACCTAGAGCAATAAAGCTAAGTTGCCTGAATTCTAGATTAAATTATCTAACAACGTGCATTTATAGATTTTGTATCTAGATACAAACAAAAAAGTTCAACTTTTTGAATTTTAGCTCCCAGATGCTGCACGGTTTCTTCGATATCTCCTAAACCAGTTGACCTAGAGCAATAAAGTTAAGTTGCCTGAATTCTAGATTAAATTATCTAACAACGTGCATTTATAGATTTTGTATCTAGATACAAACAAAAAAGTTCAACTTTTTGAATTTTAGCTCCCAGATGCTGCACGGTTTCTTCGATATCTCCTAAACCAGTTGACCTAGAGCAATAAAGTTAAGTTGCCTGAATTCTAGATTAAATTATCTAACAACGTGCATTTATAGATTTTGTATCTAGATACAAACAAAAAAGTTCAACTTTTTGAATTTTAGCTCCCAGATGCTGCACGGTTTCTTCGATATCTCCTAAACCAGTTGACCTAGAGCAATAAAGTTAAGTTGCCTGAATTCTAGATTAAATTATCTAACAACGTGCATTTATAGATTTTGTATCTAGATACAAACAAAAAAGTTCAACTTTTTGAATTTTAGCTCCCAGATGCTGCACGGTTTCTTCGATATCTCCTAAACCAGTTGACCTAGAGCAATAAAGTTAAGTTGCCTGAATTCTAGATTAAATTATCTAACAACGTGCATTTATAGATTTTGTATCTAGATACAAACAAAAAAGTTCAACTTTTTGAATTTTAGCTCCCAGATGCTGCACGGTTTCTTCGATATCTCCTAAACCAGTTGACCTAGAGCAATAAAGTTAAGTTGCCTGAATTCTAGATTAAATTATCTAACAACGTGCATTTATAGATTTTGTATCTAGATACAAACAAAAAAGTTCAACTTTTTGAATTTTAGCTCCCAGATGCTGCACGGTTTCTTCGATATCTCCTAAACCAGTTGACCTAGAGCAATAAAGTTAAGTTGCCTGAATTCTAGATTAAATTATCTAACAACGTGCATTTATAGATTTTGTATCTAGATACAAACAAAAAAGTTCAACTTTTTGAATTTTAGCTCCCAGATGCTGCACGGTTTCTTCGATATCTCCTAAACCAGTTGACCTAGAGCAATAAAGTTAAGTTGCCTGAATTCTAGATTAAATTATCTAACAACGTGCATTTATAGATTTTGTATCTAGATACAAACAAAAAAGTTCAACTTTTTGAATTTTAGCTCCCAGATGCTGCACGGTTTCTTCGATATCTCCTAAACCAGTTGACCTAGAGCAATAAAGTTAAGTTGCCTGAATTCTAGATTAAATTATCTAACAACGTGCATTTATAGATTTTGTATCTAGATACAAACAAAAAAGTTCAACTTTTTGAATTTTAGCTCCCAGATGCTGCACGGTTTCTTCGATATCTCCTAAACCAGTTGACCTAGAGCAATAAAGTTAAGTTGCCTGAATTCTAGATTAAATTATCTAACAACGTGCATTTATAGATTTTGTATCTAGATACAAACAAAAAAGTTCAACTTTTTGAATTTTAGCTCCCAGATGCTGCACGGTTTCTTCGATATCTCCTAAACCAGTTGACCTAGAGCAATAAAGTTAAGTTGCCTGAATTCTAGATTAAATTATCTAACAACGTGCATTTATAGATTTTGTATCTAGATACAAACAAAAAAGTTCAACTTTTTGAATTTTAGCTCCCAGATGCTGCACGGTTTCTTCGATATCTCCTAAACCAGTTGACCTAGAGCAATAAAGTTAAGTTGCCTGAATTCTAGATTAAATTATCTAACAACGTGCATTTATAGATTTTGTATCTAGATACAAACAAAAAAGTTCAACTTTTTGAATTTTAGCTCCCAGATGCTGCACGGTTTCTTCGATATCTCCTAAACCAGTTGACCTAGAGCAATAAAGTTAAGTTGCCTGAATTCTAGATTAAATTATCTAACAACGTGCATTTATAGATTTTGTATCTAGATACAAACAAAAAAGTTCAACTTTTTGAATTTTAGCTCCCAGATGCTGCACGGTTTCTTCGATATCTCCTAAACCAGTTGACCTAGAGCAATAAAGTTAAGTTGCCTGAATTCTAGATTAAATTATCTAACAACGTGCATTTATAGATTTTGTATCTAGATACAAACAAAAAAGTTCAACTTTTTGAATTTTAGCTCCCAGATGCTGCACGGTTTCTTCGATATCTCCTAAACCAGTTGACCTAGAGCAATAAAGTTAAGTTGCCTGAATTCTAGATTAAATTATCTAACAACGTGCATTTATAGATTTTGTATCTAGATACAAACAAAAAAGTTCAACTTTTTGAATTTTAGCTCCCAGATGCTGCACGGTTTCTTCGATATCTCCTAAACCAGTTGACCTAGAGCAATAAAGTTAAGTTGCCTGAATTCTAGATTAAATTATCTAACAACGTGCATTTATAGATTTTGTATCTAGATACAAACAAAAAAGTTCAACTTTTTGAATTTTAGCTCCCAGATGCTGCACGGTTTCTTCGATATCTCCTAAACCAGTTGACCTAGAGCAATAAAGTTAAGTTGCCTGAATTCTAGATTAAATTATCTAACAACGTGCATTTATAGATTTTGTATCTAGATACAAACAAAAAAGTTCAACTTTTTGAATTTTAGCTCCCAGATGCTGCACGGTTTCTTCGATATCTCCTAAACCAGTTGACCTAGAGCAATAAAGTTAAGTTGCCTGAATTCTAGATTAAATTATCTAACAACGTGCATTTATAGATTTTGTATCTAGATACAAACAAAAAAGTTCAACTTTTTGAATTTTAGCTCCCAGATGCTGCACGGTTTCTTCGATATCTCCTAAACCAGTTGACCTAGAGCAATAAAGTTAAGTTGCCTGAATTCTAGATTAAATTATCTAACAACGTGCATTTATAGATTTTGTATCTAGATACAAACAAAAAAGTTCAACTTTTTGAATTTTAGCTCCCAGATGCTGCACGGTTTCTTCGATATCTCCTAAACCAGTTGACCTAGAGCAATAAAGTTAAGTTGCCTGAATTCTAGATTAAATTATCTAACAACGTGCATTTATAGATTTTGTATCTAGATACAAACAAAAAAGTTCAACTTTTTGAATTTTAGCTCCCAGATGCTGCACGGTTTCTTCGATATCTCCTAAACCAGTTGACCTAGAGCAATAAAGTTAAGTTGCCTGAATTCTAGATTAAATTATCTAACAACGTGCATTTATAGATTTTGTATCTAGATACAAACAAAAAAGTTCAACTTTTTGAATTTTAGCTCCCAGATGCTGCACGGTTTCTTCGATATCTCCTAAACCAGTTGACCTAGAGCAATAAAGTTAAGTTGCCTGAATTCTAGATTAAATTATCTAACAACGTGCATTTATAGATTTTGTATCTAGATACAAACAAAAAAGTTCAACTTTTTGAATTTTAGCTCCCAGATGCTGCACGGTTTCTTCGATATCTCCTAAACCAGTTGACCTAGAGCAATAAAGTTAAGTTGCCTGAATTCTAGATTAAATTATCTAACAACGTGCATTTATAGATTTTGTATCTAGATACAAACAAAAAAGTTCAACTTTTTGAATTTTAGCTCCCAGATGCTGCACGGTTTCTTCGATATCTCCTAAACCAGTTGACCTAGAGCAATAAAGCTAAGTTGCCTGAATTCTAGATTAAATTATCTAACAACGTGCATTTATAGATTTTGTATCTAGATACAAACAAAAAAGTTCAACTTTTTGAATTTTAGCTCCCAGATGCTGCACGGTTTCTTCGATATCTCCTAAACCAGTTGACCTAGAGCAATAAAGTTAAGTTGCCTGAATTCTAGATTAAATTATCTAACAACGTGCATTTATAGATTTTGTATCTAGATACAAACAAAAAAGTTCAACTTTTTGAATTTTAGCTCCCAGATGCTGCACGGTTTCTTCGATATCTCCTAAACCAGTTGACCTAGAGCAATAAAGTTAAGTTGCCTGAATTCTAGATTAAATTATCTAACAACGTGCATTTATAGATTTTGTATCTAGATACAAACAAAAAAGTTCAACTTTTTGAATTTTAGCTCCCAGATGCTGCACGGTTTCTTCGATATCTCCTAAACCAGTTGACCTAGAGCAATAAAGTTAAGTTGCCTGAATTCTAGATTAAATTATCTAACAACGTGCATTTATAGATTTTGTATCTAGATACAAACAAAAAAGTTCAACTTTTTGAATTTTAGCTCCCAGATGCTGCACGGTTTCTTCGATATCTCCTAAACCAGTTGACCTAGAGCAATAAAGTTAAGTTGCCTGAATTCTAGATTAAATTATCTAACAACGTGCATTTATAGATTTTGTATCTAGATACAAACAAAAAAGTTCAACTTTTTGAATTTTAGCTCCCAGATGCTGCACGGTTTCTTCGATATCTCCTAAACCAGTTGACCTAGAGCAATAAAGTTAAGTTGCCTGAATTCTAGATTAAATTATCTAACAACGTGCATTTATAGATTTTGTATCTAGATACAAACAAAAAAGTTCAACTTTTTGAATTTTAGCTCCCAGATGCTGCACGGTTTCTTCGATATCTCCTAAACCAGTTGACCTAGAGCAATAAAGTTAAGTTGCCTGAATTCTAGATTAAATTATCTAACAACGTGCATTTATAGATTTTGTATCTAGATACAAACAAAAAAGTTCAACTTTTTGAATTTTAGCTCCCAGATGCTGCACGGTTTCTTCGATATCTCCTAAACCAGTTGACCTAGAGCAATAAAGTTAAGTTGCCTGAATTCTAGATTAAATTATCTAACAACGTGCATTTATAGATTTTGTATCTAGATACAAACAAAAAAGTTCAACTTTTTGAATTTTAGCTCCCAGATGCTGCACGGTTTCTTCGATATCTCCTAAACCAGTTGACCTAGAGCAATAAAGTTAAGTTGCCTGAATTCTAGATTAAATTATCTAACAACGTGCATTTATAGATTTTGTATCTAGATACAAACAAAAAAGTTCAACTTTTTGAATTTTAGCTCCCAGATGCTGCACGGTTTCTTCGATATCTCCTAAACCAGTTGACCTAGAGCAATAAAGTTAAGTTGCCTGAATTCTAGATTAAATTATCTAACAACGTGCATTTATAGATTTTGTATCTAGATACAAACAAAAAAGTTCAACTTTTTGAATTTTAGCTCCCAGATGCTGCACGGTTTCTTCGATATCTCCTAAACCAGTTGACCTAGAGCAATAAAGTAAGTTGCCTGAATTCTAGATTAAATTATCTAACAACGTGCATTTATAGATTTTGTATCTAGATACAAACAAAAAGTTCAACTTTTTGAATTTTAGCTCCCAGATGCTGCACGGTTTCTTCGATATCTCCTAAACCAGTTGACCTAGAGCAATAAAGTTAAGTTGCCTGAATTCTAGATTAAATTATCTAACAACGTGCATTTATAGATTTTGTATCTAGATACAAACAAAAAAGTTCAACTTTTTGAATTTTAGCTCCCAGATGCTGCACGGTTTCTTCGATATCTCCTAAACCAGTTGACCTAGAGCAATAAAGTTAAGTTGCCTGAATTCTAGATTAAATTATCTAACAACGTGCATTTATAGATTTTGTATCTAGATACAAACAAAAAAGTTCAACTTTTTGAATTTTAGCTCCCAGATGCTGCACGGTTTCTTCGATATCTCCTAAACCAGTTGACCTAGAGCAATAAAGTTAAGTTGCCTGAATTCTAGATTAAATTATCTAACAACGTGCATTTATAGATTTTGTATTCTAGATACAAACAAAAAAGTTCAACTTTTTGAATTTTAGCTCCCAGATGCTGCACGGTTTCTTCGATATCTCCTAAACCAGTTGACCTAGAGCAATAAAGTTAAGTTGCCTGAATTCTAGATTAAATTATCTAACAACGTGCATTTATAGATTTTGTATCTAGATACAAACAAAAAAGTTCAACTTTTTGAATTTTAGCTCCCAGATGCTGCACGGTTTCTTCGATATCTCCTAAACCAGTTGACCTAGAGCAATAAAGCTAAGTTGCCTGAATTCTAGATTAAATTATCTAACAACGTGCATTTATAGATTTTGTATCTAGATACAAACAAAAAAGTTCAACTTTTTGAATTTTAGCTCCCAGATGCTGCACGGTTTCTTCGATATCTCCTAAACCAGTTGACCTAGAGCAATAAAGCTAAGTTGCCTGAATTCTAGATTAAATTATCTAACAACGTGCATTTATAGATTTTGTATCTAGATACAAACAAAAAAGTTCAACTTTTTGAATTTTAGCTCCCAGATGCTGCACGGTTTCTTCGATATCTCCTAAACCAGTTGACCTAGAGCAATAAAGTTAAGTTGCCTGAATTCTAGATTAAATTATCTAACAACGTGCATTTATAGATTTTGTATCTAGATACAAACAAAAAGTTCAACTTTTTGAATTTAGCTCCCAGATGCTGCACGGTTTCTTCGATATCTCCTAAACCAGTTGACCTAGAGGAATAAAATTAAGTTGCCTGAATTCTAGATTAAATTATCTAACAACGTGCATTTATAGATTTTGTATCTAGATACAAACAAAAAAGTTCAACTTTTGAATTTTAGCTCCCAGATGCTGCACGGTTTCATCGATATCTCCTAAACCAGTTGACCTAGAGCAATAAAGTTAAGTTGCCTGAATTCTAGATTAAATTATCTAACAACGTGCATTTATAGATTTTGTATCTAGATACAAACAAAAAAGTTCAACTTTTTGAATTTTAGCTCCCAGATGCTGCACGGTTTCTTCGATATCTCCTAAACCAGTTGACCTAGAGCAATAAAGTTAAGTTGCCTGAATTCTAGATTAAATTATCTAACAACGTGCATTTATAGATTTTGTATCTAGATACAAACAAAAAAGTTCAACTTTTTGAATTTTAGCTCCCAGATGCTGCACGGTTTCTTCGATATCTCCTAAACCAGTTGACCTAGAGCAATAAAGTTAAGTTGCCTGAATTCTAGATTAAATTATCTAACAACGTGCATTTATAGATTTTGTATCTAGATACAAACAAAAAAGTTCAACTTTTTGAATTTTAGCTCCCAGATGCTGCACGGTTTCTTCGATATCTCCTAAACCAGTTGACCTAGAGCAATAAAGTTAAGTTGCCTGAATTCTAGATTAAATTATCTAACAACGTGCATTTATAGATTTTGTATCTAGATACAAACAAAAAAGTTCAACTTTTTGAATTTTAGCTCCCAGATGCTGCACGGTTTCTTCGATATCTCCTAAACCAGTTGACCTAGAGGAATAAAGTTAAGTTGCCTGAATTCTAGATTAAATTATCTAACAACGTGCATTTATAGATTTTGTATCTAGATACAAACAAAAAAGTTCAACTTTTTGAATTTTAGCTCCCAGATGCTGCACGGTTTCTTCGATATCTCCTAAACCAGTTGACCTAGAGCAATAAAGTTAAGTTGCCTGAATTCTAGATTAAATTATCTAACAACGTGCATTTATAGATTTTGTATCTGGATACAAACAAAAAAGTTCAACTTTTTGAATTTTAGCTCCCAGATGCTGCACGGTTTCTTCGATATCTCCTAAACCAGTTGACCTAGAGCAATAAAGTTAAGTTGCATGAATTCTAGATTAAATTATCTAACAACGTGCATTTATAGATTTTGTATCTAGATACAAACAAAAAAGTTCAACTTTTTGAATTTTAGCTCCCAGATGCTGCACGGTTTCTTCGATATCTCATAAACCAGTTGACCTAGAGCAATAAAGTTAAGTTGCCTGAATTCTAGATTAAATTATCTAACAACGTGCATTTATAGATTTTGTATCTAGATACAAACAAAAAAGTTTAACTTTTTGAATTTTAGCTCCCAGATGCTGCACGGTTTCTTCGATATCTCCTAAACCAGTTGACCTAGAGCAATAAAGTTAAGTTGCCTGAATTCTAGATTAAATTATCTAACAACGTGCATTTATAGATTTTGTATCTAGATACAAACAAAAAAGTTCAACTTTTTGAATTTTAGCTCCCAGATGCTGCACGGTTTCTTCGATATCTCCTAAACCAGTTGACCTAGAGCAATAAAGTTAAGTTGCCTGAATTCTAGATTAAATTATCTAACAACGTGCATTTATAGATTTTGTATCTAGATACAAACAAAAAAGTTCAACTTTTTGAATTTTAGCTCCCAGATGCTGCACGGTTTCTTCGATATCTCCTAAACCAGTTGACCTAGAGCAATAAAGTTAAGTTGCCTGAATTCTAGATTAAATTATCTAACAACGTGCATTTATAGATTTTCTATCTAGATACAAACAAAAAAGTTCAACTTTTTGAATTTTAGCTCCCAGATGCTGCACGGTTTCTTTGATATCTCCTAAACCAGTTGACCTAGAGCAATAAAGTTAAGTTGCCTGAATTCTAGATTAAATTATCTAACAACGTGCATTTATAGATTTTGTATCTAGATACAAACAAAAAAGTTCAACTTTTTGAATTTTAGCTCCCAGATGCTGCACGGTTTCTTTGATATCTCCTAAACCAGTTGACCTACAGCGATATAATTAATTTTCCTGAATTCTAGATTCAATTATCTAACAACGTGCATTTATAGGTTTTGTATCTAGATACAAACAAAAAAGTTCAACTTTTTGAATTTTAGCTCCCAGATGCTGCACGGTTTCTTCGATATCTCCTAAACCAGTTGACCTAGAGCAATAAAGTTAAGTTGCCTGAATTCTAGATTAAATTATCTAACAACGTGCATTTATAGATTTTCTATCTAGATACAAACAAAAAAGTTCAACTTTTTGAATTTTAGCTCCCAGATGCTGCACGGTTTCTTCGATATCTCCTAAACCAGTTGACCTAGAGCAATAAAGTTAAGTTGCCTGAATTCTAGATTAAATTATCTAACAACGTGCATTTATAGATTTTGTATCTAGATACAAACAAAAAAGTTCAACCTTTTGAATTTTAGCTCCCAGATGCTGCACGGTTTCTTCGATATCTCCTAAACCAGTTGACCTAGAGCAATAAAGTTAAGTTGCCTGAATTCTAGATTAAATTATCTAACAACGTGCATTTATAGATTTTGTATCTAGATACAAACAAAAAAGTTCAACTTTTTGAATTTTAGCTCCCAGATGCTGCACGGTTTCTTCGATATCTCCTAAACCAGTTGACCTAGAGCAATAAAGTTAAGTTGCCTGAATTCTAGATTAAATTATCTAACAACGTGCATTTATAGATTTTCTATCTAGATACAAACAAAAAAGTTCAACTTTTTGAATTTTAGCTCCCAGATGCTGCACGGTTTCTTTGATATCTCCTAAACCAGTTGACCTAGAGCAATAAAGTTTAGTTGCCTGAATTCTAGATTAAATTATCTAACAACGTGCATTTATAGATTTTCTATCTAGATACAAACAAAAAAGTTCAACTTTTTGAATTTTAGCTCCCAGATGCTGCACGGTTTCTTTGATATCTCCTAAACCAGTTGACCTACAGCGATATAATTAATTTTCCTGAATTCTAGATTCAATTATCTAACAACGTGCATTTATAGGTTTTGTATCTAGATACAAACAAAAAAGTTCAACTTTTTGAATTTTAGCTCCCAGATGCTGCACGGTTTCTTCGATATCTCCTAAACCAGTTGACCTAGAGCAATAAAGTTAAGTTGCCTGAATTCTAGATTAAATTATCTAACAACGTGCATTTATAGATTTTCTATCTAGATACAAACAAAAAAGTTCAACTTTTTGAATTTTAGCTCCCAGATGCTGCACGGTTTCTTCGATATCTCCTAAACCAGTTGACCTAGAGCAATAAAGTTAAGTTGCCTGAATTCTAGATTAAATTATCTAACAACGTGCATTTATAGATTTTGTATCTAGATACAAACAAAAAAGTTCAACTTTTTGAATTTTAGCTCCCAGATGCTGCACGGTTTCTTCGATATCTCCTAAACCAGTTGACCTAGAGCAATAAAGTTAAGTTGCCTGAATTCTAGATTAAATTATCTAACAACGTGCATTTATAGATTTTGTATCTAGATACAAACAAAAAAGTTCAACTTTTTGAATTTTAGCTCCCAGATGCTGCACGGTTTCTAACAACGTGCATTTATAGATTTTGTATCTAGATACAAACAAAAAAGTTCAACTTTTTGAATTTTAGCTCCCAGATGCTGCACGGTTTCTTTGATATCTCCTAAACCAGTTGACCTAGAGCAATAAAGTTAAGTTGCCTGAATTCTAGATTAAATTATCTAACAACGTGCATTTATAGATTTTGTATCTAGATACAAACAAAAAAGTTCAACTTTTTGAATTTTAGCTCCCAGATGCTGCACGGTTTCTTCGATATCTCCTAAACCAGTTGACCTAGAGCAATAAAGTTAAGTTGCCTGAATTCTAGATTAAATTATCTAACAACGTGCATTTATAGATTTTGTATCTAGATACAAACAAAAAAGTTCAACTTTTTGAATTTTAGCTCCCAGATGCTGCACGGTTTCTTCGATATCTACTAAACCAGTTGACCTAGAGCAATAAAGTTAAGTTGCCTGAATTCTAGATTAAATTATCTAACAACGTGCATTTATAGATTTTGTATCTAGATACAAACAAAAAAGTTCAACTTTTTGAATTTTAGCTCCCAGATGCTGCACGGTTTCTTCGATATCTCCTAAACCAGTTGACCTAGAGCAATAAAGTTAAGTTGCCTGAATTCTAGATTAAATTATCTAACAACGTGCATTTATAGATTTTGTATCTAGATACAAACAAAAAAGTTCAACTTTTTGAATTTTAGCTCCCAGATGCTGCACGGTTTCTTCGATATCTCCTAAACCAGTTGACCTAGAGCAATAAAGTTAAGTTGCCTGAATTCTAGATTAAATTATCTAACAACGTGCATTTATAGATTTTCTATCTAGATACAAACAAAAAAGTTCAACTTTTTGAATTTTAGCTCCCAGATGCTGCACGGTTTCTTCGATATCTCCTAAACCAGTTGACCTAGAGCAATAAAGTTAAGTTGCCTGAATTCTAGATTAAATTATCTAACAACGTGCATTTATAGATTTTCTATCTAGATACAAACAAAAAAGTTCAACTTTTTGAATTTTAGCTCCCAGATGCTGCACGGTTTCTTCGATATCTCCTAAACCAGTTGACCTAGAGCAATAAAGTTAAGTTGCCTGAATTCTAGATTAAATTATCTAACAACGTGCATTTATAGATTTTGTATCTAGATACAAACAAAAAAGTTCAACTTTTTGAATTTTAGCTCCCAGATGCTGCACGGTTTCTTCGATATCTCCTAAACCAGTTGACCTAGAGCAATAAAGTTAAGTTGCCTGAATTCTAGATTAAATTATCTAACAACGTGCATTTATAGATTTTGTATCTAGATACAAACAAAAAAGTTCAACTTTTTGAATTTTAGCTCCCAGATGCTGCACGGTTTCTAACAACGTGCATTTATAGATTTTGTATCTAGATACAAACAAAAAAGTTCAACTTTTTGAATTTTAGCTCCCAGATGCTGCACGGTTTCTTTGATATCTCCTAAACCAGTTGACCTAGAGCAATAAAGTTAAGTTGCCTGAATTCTAGATTAAATTATCTAACAACGTGCATTTATAGATTTTGTATCTAGATACAAACAAAAAAGTTCAACTTTTTGAATTTTAGCTCCCAGATGCTGCACGGTTTCTTCGATATCTCCTAAACCAGTTGACCTAGAGCAATAAAGTTAAGTTGCCTGAATTCTAGATTAAATTATCTAACAACGTGCATTTATAGATTTTGTATCTAGATACAAACAAAAAAGTTCAACTTTTTGAATTTTAGCTCCCAGATGCTGCACGGTTTCTTCGATATCTACTAAACCAGTTGACCTAGAGCAATAAAGTTAAGTTGCCTGAATTCTAGATTAAATTATCTAACAACGTGCATTTATAGATTTTGTATCTAGATACAAACAAAAAAGTTCAACTTTTTGAATTTTAGCTCCCAGATGCTGCACGGTTTCTTCGATATCTCCTAAACCAGTTGACCTAGAGCAATAAAGTTAAGTTGCCTGAATTCTAGATTAAATTATCTAACAACGTGCATTTATAGATTTTGTATCTAGATACAAACAAAAAAGTTCAACTTTTTGAATTTTAGCTCCCAGATGCTGCACGGTTTCTTCGATATCTCCTAAACCAGTTGACCTAGAGCAATAAAGTTAAGTTGCCTGAATTCTAGATTAAATTATCTAACAACGTGCATTTATAGATTTTGTATCTAGATACAAACAAAAAAGTTAAACTTTTTGAATTTTAGCTCCCAGATGCTGCACGGTTTCTTCGATATCTCCTAAACCAGTTGACCTAGAGCAATAAAGTTAAGTTGCCTGAATTCTTGATTAAATTATCTAACAACGTGCATTTATAGATTTTGTATCTAGATACAAACAAAAAAGTTCAACTTTTTGAATTTTAGCTCCCAGATGCTGCACGGTTTCTTCGATATCTCCTAAACCAGTTGACCTAGAGCAATAAAGTTAAGTTGCCTGAATTCTAGATTAATTTATCTAACAACGTGCATTTATAGATTTTGTATCTAGATACAAACAAAAAAGTTCAACTTTTTGAATTTTAGCTCCCAGATGCTGCACGATTTCTTCGATATCTCCTAAACCAGTTGACCTAGAGCAATAAAGTTAAGTTGCCTGAATTCTAGATTAAATTATCTAACAACGTGCATTTATAGATTTTGTATCTAGATACAAACAAAAAAGTTCAACTTTTTGAATTTTAGCTCCCAGATGCTGCACGGTTTCTTCGATATCTCCTAAACCAGTTGACCTAGAGCAATAAAGTTAAGTTGCCTGAATTCTAGATTAAATTATCTAACAACGTGCATTTATAGATTTTGTATCTAGATACAAACAAAAAAGTTCAACTTTTTGAATTTTAGCTCCCAGATGCTGCACGGTTTCTTTGATATCTCCTAAACCAGTTGACCTAGAGCAATAAAGTTAAGTTGCCTGAATTCTAGATTAAATTATCTAACAACGTGCATTTATAGATTTTGTATCTAGATACAAACAAAAAAGTTCAACTTTTTGAATTTTAGCTCCCAGATGCTGCACGGTTTCTTTGATATCTCCTAAACCAGTTGACCTAGAGCAATAAAGTTAAGTTGCCTGAATTCTAGATTAAATTATCTAACAACGTGCATTTATAGATTTTGTATCTAGATACAAACAAAAAAGTTCAACTTTTTGAATTTTAGCTCCCAGATGCTGCACGGTTTCTTCGATATCTCCTAAACCAGTTGACCTAGAGCAATAAAGTTAAGTTGCCTGAATTCTAGATTAAATTATCTAACAACGTGCATTTATAGATTTTGTATCTAGATACAAACAAAAAAGTTCAACTTTTTGAATTTTAGCTCCCAGATGCTGCACGGTTTCTAACAACGCGCATTTATAGATTTTGTATCTAGATACAAACAAAAAAGTTCAACTTTTTGAATTTTAGCTCCCAGATGCTGCACGGTTTCTTTGATATCTCCTAAACCAGTTGACCTAGAGCAATAAAGTTAAGTTGCCTGAATTCTAGATTAAATTATCTAACAACGTGCATTTATAGATTTTGTATCTAGATACAAACAAAAAAGTTCAACTTTTTGAATTTTAGCTCCCAGATGCTGCACGGTTTCTAACAACGTGCATTTATAGATTTTGTATCTAGATACAAACAAAAAAGTTCAACTTTTTGAATTTTAGCTCCCACATGCTGCACGGTTTCTTTGATATCTCCTAAGCCAGTTGACCTAGAGCAATAAAGTTAAGTTGCCTGAATTCTAGATTAAATTATCTAACAACGTGCATTTATAGATTTTGTATCTAGATACAAACAAAAAAGTTCAACTTTTTGAATTTTAGCTCCCAGATGCTGCACGGTTTCTTCGATATCTCCTAAACCAGTTGACCTAGAGCAATAAAGTTAAGTTGCCTGAATTCTTGATTAAATTATCTAACAACGTGCATTTATAGATTTTCTATCTAGATACAAACAAAAAAGTTCAACTTTTTGAATTTTAGCTCCCAGATGTTGCACGGTTTCTTCGATATCTACTAAACCAGTTGACCTAGAGCAATAAAGTTAAGTTGCCTGAATTCTAGATTAAATTATCTAACAACGTGCATTTATAGATTTTGTATCTAGATACAAACAAAAAAGTTCAACTTTTTGAATTTTAGCTCCCAGATGCTGCACGATTTCTTCGATATCTCCTAAACCAGTTGACCTAGAGCAATAAAGTTAAGTTGCCTGAATTCTAGATTAAATTATCTAACAACGTGCATTTATAGATTTTGTATCTAGATACAAACAAAAAAGTTCAACTTTTTGAATTTTAGCTCCCAGATGCTGCACGGTTTCTTCGATATCTCCTAAACCAGTTGACCTAGAGCAATAAAGTTAAGTTGCCTGAATTCTAGATTAAATTATCTAACAACGTGCATTTATAGATTTTGTATCTAGATACAAACAAAAAAGTTCAACTTTTTGAATTTTAGCTCCCAGATGCTGCACGGTTTCTTCGATATCTCCTAAACCAGTTGACCTAGAGCAATAAAGTTAAGTTGCCTGAATTCTAGATTAAATTATCTAACAACGTGCATTTATAGATTTTGTATCTAGATACAAACAAAAAAGTTCAACTTTTTGAATTTTAGCTCCCAGATGCTGCACGGTTTCTTCGATATCTCCTAAACCAGTTGACCTAGAGCAATAAAGTTAAGTTGCCTGAATTCTAGATTAAATTATCTAACAACGTGCATTTATAGATTTTGTATCTAGATACAAACAAAAAAGTTCAACTTTTTGAATTTTAGCTCCCAGATGCTGCACGGTTTCTTCGATATCTCCTAAACCAGTTGACCTAGAGCAATAAAGTTAAGTTGCCTGAATTCTAGATTAAATTATCTAACAACGTGCATTTATAGATTTTGTATCTAGATACAAACAAAAAAGTTCAACTTTTTGAATTTTAGCTCCCAGATGCTGCACGGTTTCTTTGATATCTCCTAAACCAGTTGACCTAGAGCAATAAAGTTAAGTTGCCTGAATTCTAGATTAAATTATCTAACAACGTGCATTTATAGATTTTGTATCTAGATACCAGTGGCGTGGCGTGGATAATTTTAAAAGGGAAGATGTTGAAAAATTTAGTCACCTATAAAAATAAAAATCTTTAAAACCTGAAATAAAATAATTTTTAATGGGGATATTGTATCTACATAATATGCATTCCACATTGACTTAGCAAAAATATTCTAGCCACATATTTTATACTTCAAGACATTAATATTTCAATCAACAATGAGCTTAAAGCATAACAAAAGTGGCTTCAAAAGAAGCCGGTCTTGACAGACGCATGATACAATAACTTAAAAAAATTCAGCATAATGTGGATAGCAATTTTAAAATAAGAAAATTCAGAAGAATTATATGGATAATTCTTTATATTTGTTAAAATATAAAAACGATACAAATAATAATGTCAGCAATAAAAATAATACAAAATTAAAAACAGCTAAAATTCACACACTTAAAAAAAAAAAGTGAAAAGTTTTGTTAAAATATTAGTTCTTTATAATTATTTGTATTCTAATGCTATTCGACGATCTTTTTTGATAAACTCTGCCAATACCCTTTCATAGAAGTTTGGTCTATTTTTAATTTTAAGAAGAAGTCTTCTTTCTATCGATATGAGGGCTAAATCAGAGAGCCTATCCTCGCCCTGTGAGTTTCTTAAATAAGTATGAATTCTTTTTAAAGCAGAAAAAGACCTCTCAACGGAGGCGACGGAAATGGGAAGTGTTAAAAGTAAACTACTTAAGTTTAAGACTTGAGGGAACACTTCTTTCAATGCTTCACTATTCAAATGGTTGTGAAGGTCGAGAACCTCAAACTGCCGAAGTGACGACGAAGGATATAAAACATTAAGTTAATTTTTTAATGCCGTGAAGTCAAAAATTCTAGGAAAAAACTTAATTAGGGAAGATATTTTTACATCTGGACTGGAACGAGAAAAAGTGTCATACTTCAAATTATTTATTAAATCCCAAAATGTAAGATTACTAAATGATTTATATCTGGCATTTATTTGGCTAACTATATTGTCTTTAATTTCAACAAAAAGGCGCTTATAATTCGTCTTCAAATCGAAGTCAAGCAAGCTACGTTTACGTGGTGGTTCGATACAATCATTTACGCTGTCATAAATAACTTCAAACATATTTAAAAAGTCAGAGCTTATCCATGACTCAAAACGTTCGATTTCTTGCTTGGCATAACTAACGTCTGTTTGTTTTTTTTTTTAATTAAATTAAATAATACATCGGTCTTTGCAAATATTTCAGAAAGGGTATGAAGCAAAAAACAGAATTCCTTGCTCCCTAATTTATTTAATAAACTTTCTGCCATCGAAAGTGTGTCAGTATCCCATTCCCTAGAGTCATTAATTATTTTACTAAAAGTTTCAATTATATCTATTCTACAGTTAAAGATTACGTTTATTATTCTTGAATGATAATGCCATCGAGTTTCCGATACTCCTGGCATGCGTCGATTGGAAATTTGTTTTAAACGATTGGACCGCTTTGTGGATTTATTAAAAAATCGAACGATGCTATTAGTATAGCCAACAAATAGTTTAAGTTCTGCTATGTTTTCTAGAGATCGGGATAGTACTAAATTTAAAACATGTGCATAACAAGGAATAAAATTTGCCATCGGGCATTCATCAAGGACCTTCTTTTGAACACCACCCCCCTCGCCGGACATAACTGCGGCACCATCGTAGGATTGTCCTATTAACTTTTCCTTGCAGTCGTATGTTTCAAGAATTTTAAATATATGATTGGATAACTCATTTGCATTACGACTTGCGCTAACGTCAAAAAATCCAAGAAATTTTTCTTGTATACCATCCTCTGACAAGTACCGAAATATGGCACTCAGTTGTTCCCTATGACTCAAATCTGGTGTTTCGTCGATCATAATCGACACGAACCGAGCATCCTTGATTTCCGTTTTAATTTCGGATTTAATAACCGCCGCGATACTATGTATCAAATCGTTTTGAATATCGTTGGATAAACCTGAAAAAATTGGATTGTGTGTACTTGAACACTGCTCTAAATGGGATTCCAATAAAGTGTCATATTTAGATAAAAAATAAACCGCTTCGACATAATTGCCACGATTATCTGAACTAGACCTTTCATCATGACCGCGAAATGCTAACTCCTGTCTGCCTAATAAAATGACCGTGTCAATAAAACGTTCCATTAGTTTCCGATTTTTATCTACTTTTTTATTATGAACAACGAAAGAATTTCCTAAAGAAGTTTCAATGCGATTCGTGCCGAATTCGTGTAGGGATAAACAACAACGAATATGTTTTTCTGTCTTAATATGTTTTTTCGAAGAATTAACTAAATTATTTATATCAGTGAAACCCGTTCGGCTCCAAACACTGGCGGAGTTTGAAAAAAGAAGACAAGGAAAACAAAACATTTTATTAAGCTTGCAACTCCCAGTTAGCCACTTATATTTTTGGTATAAGGAAACATTAAAATGTGTCACAAAACCATCTCTCCTTTGGTAATTAATATTTATAAAAGGCATAGAGCGCCCTAAGTCTATAACTTTTTTTTTTATCAAGAAAAGATAGCTTACTGTTCGAGCCGTTTAAGAGATGAAGTAATTCGCATTTTCTAGTAAACTAATTTTATTTCTGAGTTCATTTTAATATATGTATTTACATTAGAAAAAGAATAAACTTAAAAAATTGCTTTAATGCATCTCACGGCAAGAAAGGAACAAAAAACGAAAGCAAAATGTGGCGCTTAACCTTTTTTTTTTTTATTATTACTCTGCTATAAGTTGGCTGCCGTGGGTGGTTGACTTCAGTCAATTTGTTCCAATGGAAGTGTTTGGCAACACTCCCCCCTGGTAATCAGGGCAGGATCTGTCGCTCTGGTTACCATTATCGCCAAACCGCCGTACGTCCAAGGGGGCTAGCTTCGCTATGGGCCGAGTAAAGACACCAGACGCTGTTTGTATAACAGCACTCCTACAACGCCCGTCTCTTCCCGTCATAAGCTTAATGATTTTCGCTTTCGGCCAAAAATTTCTCGGATGACATTCGTCGACGACCACAACAACGTCTCCTTCCTCAAGGTTCTTTGTTGGATTAAACCATTTCGTCCTTCTCGTCAAAGTTGGCAAATAAGCAAGAACCCACTTTCTCCAGAACTGGTTCGCGTACTGCTCGCATCTCTGCCAATATTTCCTTAAGAACTCGCTTTCGTCACTGAACTCCCCCACTGGCTTTTCGCCATTACTTGAACCGAGCAGGAAATGGTTTGGGGTTAAAGCCTCTTCATTGTTATTGTCTAAGGGAACGTAAGTTAAAGGTCTAGAATTTACCACACTTTCCACTTCCGCCATCATTGATAAAAGAAGTTCGTCCGTAGGATTTCTTGTTATTCGTATCGCTGCTAATGTCTGCTTTACTGAGCGCACCATGCGCTCCCACGCACCACCCATATGCGGCGATGATGGGGGAATGAACTTCCATTTAATCCTGTAGTCAACGAAGTCTTTCGCTATATCCTCATGCTTAATGTTGGGAACCCTCCTTCTTAACTCCTCTGACGCTCCTCTGAAATTAGTACCATTATCCGTCATTATTTCGACTGGTGTTCCTCGTCGGGATATAAATCTCTTCAGAGCGAGAATACAGGCATCAGTGGTGAGGCTATGTGCGATCTCAATATGAATTGCTCTTATGGTTAGGCATGTCAACAATACTCCCCATCTTTTTTCCGTGTGGCGTCCTACTGTGACATACAACGGCCCAAAGTAATCCATACCTACATAGGAAAATGGTGCTGTAAAGGCCTTCAGCCTAGCTGCTGGAAGTTCGCCCATCATCGGGAAAATTGGCTTGGCGTTCATGTTTTTGCATTTCTGACAGTTATTTTTCACTTTTTTTAGCAACACCCTTAAGCTTGCAATGTAATATTTTTGTCGTATCTCGTTTACCACTGTTTCATTGTGCTGATGGTGGTATCGTATATGGAACTCAGTAATTACCAGGCTTGTAATTGGATGACCTTTAGGCAACACTATCGGTCGTTTCACGTTGAATGGAATATTTTCTACAGCATCAATTCGTCCTCGTACCCTTATAATGTCGTCCTCATCCAAATACGGCGATAACTTGTATAAAGGACTCCGTCTATCCACCAGTACCTCAGTTTTTTCTATCTTAGCCCTTTCAAACAAAGCCTTTTCTTCTGTGAACGATTCCGACTGACACAATCTATGCAAATATTTTTCCGCTGTGATGATTTCATCTGGCTCTAAAGACGGTCTGTTAGAAATATTTTGAAGTTCCCGCTTGGCTTTTTTACAAAACCGAATCACATACGCTGTTACGTGAATTAACTTATTCCACCTTGAGAAATTTGAGTACCAGTGCTTTGCGGTTTCTTTTGTTTCTATGTGTACTAGTTGTGTCATAACCTCTTCTTGAGTAGAAAGATTTTCTATTGAGCAAAAGGGCCAGTCAGATTCTGGTAAACCTAGGAACGGTGGGCCGCAAAGCCACCTTGACGAACTTTGAAAGTCTGGATTGGCCTTCCACTTCGTAGCATCGTCGGCTACATTATGCTTGCTCGGCACCCACATCCAATCTCTTTCATTCGTTTCTTCTAAAATTTCGCTTACCCTCGCTGCGACAAATTGTTTATACTTCCGTTCTCTGGAATTTATCCACGCCAAAACAGTTTTCGAATCGGTCCAAAAACGAGTATTCGATATTTTTATCGAGTGACCTTCAATAATTGATCGCGACAATCTCACACCTAGAACAGCTGCCTCTAACTCCATTCTTGGTATAGATATTCCCTTTAAAGGAGCTACTTTGGTCTTCGCCCCAATTAATGCAACCTCCGTGTGATTGTTTGCCGAAACACGAAAATATGCTGTCGCTGCGTATGCAGCTTCACCAGCATCTACGAAGACGTGTAGTTGCACTACAGCGTCTTTAGAAAACCTACATTCACTTAAGTAGCACCGCGGGACTGAAATATTTCTTACTTCTGGTAAGTATTCTAAGACCTTTTTCCATTTTATATACTGCTCGTTGTTAATTTGTTGGTCCCATTCGACGCCCGAACGCCATACTTCTTGCAAAAGAATTTTGAGGAGTATTGAAAAATTTGCAATCAAGCCGAGGGGGTCAAATATTGACATTAAGATTCTTAACAGTTCGCGCTTTGTAGGACACTCTTTATTTATCAGAATCTCCTCAGTATGGCTCTTGCCTTTTAGAGAAAACGAAAAGCAGTCGTATACTGGTGACCATAACATCCCTAGAATTTTTTCGACAAGCATTAATCCTCCATTATTGGTAAACATTTTATTACACAGGTCAGGCTCTTCCTGCAATTCTCCCATAACTTCTTTGCTATTGCTTAAAAATTTACA
Source organism: Portevinia maculata (assembly GCA_949715645.1). NCBI lineage: Eukaryota > Metazoa > Arthropoda > Insecta > Diptera > Syrphidae > Portevinia > Portevinia maculata. Next base: position 21,063 of record CATIYB010000038.1, read on the forward strand.
AATTTGAAATCCCGCGTTACTGTGTACAAATTTGACTTCATTTGCTAATTTAATTGCCTCGCTTATTGTGTCAACGCTGTCAAGCCAATCGTCTACGTAATGTTTGTTGATAATAGCATCAACTGCTCTTGGAAACCGCTGGCTATACTTCATGGCATTGTGATTTTTGACATACTGCGCACAACTTGGAGAACATGTAGCACCGAATATCAACACCTGCATAACAAAAACCTCCACTTCGTTCGTGTTGGGATTTCTCCATAAAAAACGTTGAGCTGATTGATCGTCTTTATTTATTTGGACTTGGTGGAACATTTCTTTAATGTCTCCACATAGAGCCACCTTTCGTTCTCGGAACTTGTACAATACCGAAGTGAGCGATGGCAGTGTGTCTGGTCCACGCATAAGCATCGAATTAAGAGAAACTCCATTGGTTTTGGCTGCTGCATCCCACACCATTCTCACTTTATTTGGCTTGTTGGGGTTCAGAACTGGGAACATTGGCAGGTACCAAACCATTCTGCTTTCTTTTAATTCTTCAGCTGTTGAGAGTTTGCGTGAGTATCCTTTTCTTACATAATCTTCTATTTGTTCGTTTAATATATTTTTCAATTTACTCGTAGGTTCTCTGGACAATTTCTTTTCCAAGAGCTCAAGTCGTCGCTCTGCCGCTGTTCTGTTATTTGGCATCTTTCCTTCTTTGTACCTCCACAATAGTGGGACAGTGTACCGGTTATTTTTGCACGTAGTAGTTGTTTCGAGTATCCTCAAGGCTTCTTCGTCCTCTTTGGAGAGCATTTTCGTCTTCTTCTTGATATTCTCCAGCGCGAAGTATTCCTTTACTAAGTCGTACATCTTGCCATCCAGATCTTGTTGGCATTCACACAAATCACAGCTATGAACACTATGGAAACTTTCGTATTCGCCACTTGAACTATCTCGGCAGAAGTATGGTCCACTTATTGTCCAACCTAAACGACTTTTTGTTGCTATAGGTTCTTTGGTGGAACCCTCTTTGATACGCCGTGGAACTGACAAGTGCAAGTGTTCTAAACCGAGTAGAATGCGTGGCATAGCATTTTTATAAGATTCAGCTTGAATTCCTTGTAGATGGGGATACTGTTGACACAGCGCTGCGACATTGAGTGTTTGCAATGGTAAGTCCAACGATTTTACCGTACGGATATTGTTCACTTCATACGTTTTATTTGACCCTACAGCTGAGATCTTTGCACTCACTCGTTTGGACTCATATTCAGATCGATGTGTATTCGACGTCCATCGAAGGCATAACGGGTCATCAATACCATTTAGTTGAAGGTACTCTGCTACTTCCGCATCCATAAGTGTGACTGAGGATCCTTCGTCTAAAAATGCATAGGTATCATAGTGCACATTTTTATTAGACATTGTTATTGGAACGATCCTGTAGAGCATTGTTGCATATTCTATTTCCCTATGAACATGTGTGGCTTGAATATCGGGGCCCTGATGGTTTGGGTTTTCATTTGGCTGTGGATTGCCGTGTGTGTTCGGAATTGCATGTTCTGTTTGTCTAGTGTCGCGTGCTCCTGATGAAACGTTGGCATTTGTATTCTGCCGTTGATGTTTATGCAGCAACCGATGGTGTCTATATTCGCAACCATTTTCACGACATTTCCTATCAACGTTGCACCGCTGATTTCTGTGGTCATACAGACAGGTGCGACAAAGGCTGTTATCTTTAACTACACGCCACTTATCATTTAAGTCCATATCAACAAACAGCTTACAGTGTTGCAATGATCTACATTCTCCATTACACGCCTTGCACTTCGTTGATTTTCTAGAATGATTACTTTCCTGTTTGTGTACATTAACGAACCCTTTCTGCTTTGCCTCAGATCGTTTGTCTACTTGTGTACCTGTCGACAAATCGGAAGCGGCTAGTGCTAATTGGTATAACCATTTACTTAAATGAGTGAGGTTAACTTCGTCCTGACTTTGTTTATAAATTCCCCAGTTTAGCTTAATAGATGCGGGCAATTTGTCAACCAATTCTTGAAGTAAGCATGGATTATTTAAATGGTTTTCAAGTTTGTTTGCTTCCATTATGGCGCAAATGTTTTGCACTGATAAAGCGAAGGTGACGACCGTGTCTAGTTTCTCAGCTTTGGGTGCAGGGTCGTTTCGTATTTTTGCCAGTAGTGACGCGATAATTTTGTCGGGCTTTCCGAAAAGAACTCTTAAGGTTTCAATAACACCTTGAACTTGTTGTGGAAACATGAGACGAAAACGAACAGCTTCTAACGCTGTGCCTTTAAGACACCTTTGCAATCTAACTAGGTTTTCATTATTTGTGTACCCACAAGTACGTGTAGTGTTTTCATATGCGTTAATAAAAAGCGGCCATTCGTCGGGCTTGCCACTGAAAGACGGCAGTTCTTTAGGCATGACATGGCGTGCTGCCAGTTGTCCTGCACTTGGTACAATGTAGGGTATATTTTCTGCCCTTAATAGGTCTTCTGCTGTGTTAGATATGTTCTTTGTCTCCCGTTTGGTTTCAGTGTCTAATGCCCCACCCCACGTGTCGTTTAGTTTTATATTTTCTTCCGTTTCGTTCGGATTTTCTCCACGCGACTCTACTTCTTTTAGCCAGCTGTTAACTTTCTCCCTAGATTCTGAATGCATACTGGAACACTGACTTGATCTCGACATTTCTTCTTCCAATATTTGATATTTCTTGGATATATATTCTTCTTCACGTTGTTTTCGTAAGTTTCGTTCTTCTTCCAAACGCTTTAGTTTTAGTGATACCATTTTGGCAGATGATGATGATGATCCGACTGCGGACCTTGGTTTTGTTTGTCCTTTTGGTTCGGTGGCGTATAGCGCAGATGCGCATGCTTGTTCAGGTATATCAAATGCACCTGTTTTTGATTCGTTCCCACTTACGAATTTGATGGCAGTTGTTGCTGGGTGTAAAAGGTCTCCTTGAATTTTCCCTTGCACTGGTTGATTTTTTACAGACTTAGCATCCTTGCCTGTTTTACGAGAAGATTTCCGTCCGGTTTTCTTACATGTAGCGCAAAGGAAATTCTTGAACCTAATATCGCTGGTGACGCCTACACATTTCTGATGGAACCACTGGGGACAAAGGTCACACTGGACCATGTCACCTGCGCTGTCTGGTTCTTCACATAATTTACAATTATGCTGAGACGTAGTATCATTCAATGGCGGAAGGGGTTTTGTGGATAGTGGTCCTAAACCTTTTGGACTTTTATTAGACATTTTAACGACTTACCTTACGTTCCCTTGAGTCGAGGTGATGGCAGATGCGCTGGTATGTACTTCTTTGTCGTCTGACAGGTGACTGCGAAAATTATATAAGCTTGACTTATTTTGTCGCTACTGATGGGATGTAGTGGTCGTCGTATTGTCCGGTAGTTGGGTGATGTTACGAGGTCCTTGCTTGGGAAGGTGTGCATAAGCAATTTAAAGAGCAGCTTATTTTTTGTTGCTTTGTGCTAATGCTTGTGCATGCAAGTGTGCACGTGCTTTTTTTTTGCTTAACACAATTTTTTAAGAGTGTTCGAGCCGTTTAAGAGATGAAGTAATTCGCATTTTCTAGTAAACTAATTTTATTTCTGAGTTCATTTTAATATATGTATTTACATTAGAAAAAGAATAAACTTAAAAAATTGCTTTAATGCATCTCACGGCAAGAAAGGAACAAAAAACGAAAGCAAAATGTGGCGCTTAACCTTTTTTTTTTTATTATTACTCTGCTATAAGTTGGCTGCCGTGGGTGGTTGACTTCAGTCAATTTGTTCCAATGGAAGTGTTTGGCAACAGCTTACTAAAACTATTTGAATCCTCCAGGAGGAAATCAGTTAAACAGCAATCTACACTAATCAAAGACATTTCCAAAAAAAATCTAAAACTGCACTAAAATTAAGAAGCTAAAATGTTTTTATCAGTAAGTTGGTAATAAAAGAAACTAAAAAATTACACATTAACCTTCACTTTCAATTTCACATCTAACTTTTCACTATTTTAATTTAAGAGTTTATCAAATTGGCTTTACAAAACACTAGATTTTTTCAAGTTATTGCACTTGTGCAACGCAGTCTGTCAATAAATTCCAACTGATTCTAAATTAAAATTTGAATTCCTGCTTAAAAAAAAAAACAAGTGTCGGTATTTTATTTGACATGAACTTCTCTTAAGCGATATGCTGAATTTACTCTGCTGACAAATTGCCATAATATTCTACCATATTTTATTTCATAAGACAAAAGTATAACAATAAATTTGTAAAAACATCGAAGCATTAACTATCACAAGAGAGAAAAATGAAAGCTCAACTTCTTACATCAACACGCATATCAATATCAACATCAAATTCAAAATCAAGAATCAACCCACATAACACATTCAGATATTATGCCATAAGAAAAAAGAAATAAGTCAAAGAACACCGTGTTATTAGACACAATGTTGCAAAAAAAACGAGTCAAACGTAGCACCTGCATTCCTGCAACATGTTGATATCTTCCGATTGAAACGCAATGCTAATCGCAAAAGGGAGAATGAAATGAAACAATTCCAAGTATTCAGCGTGAGATTTGGTTTATAAGACGAAATGTAGCGTCTTTTTCTTTGAATATAAAAGCGGGTGTTGAACAAAGAGGATCGGAACCGCAATGCTTGTAGAAGAAAGGGATATAAAACAAGTAAATAAGACGGAAAAATATTTTTTATTCTATTATAGAGAGCAGCGGTAGTTGAAAACTTTTTACTAAGAGTATTTTTGTGACTCTTCGTTGGTTTGTTGTTTGTGATTTGTGGATTGTGGAATGTGGTTGAATCTTGATTCTTGAATGAAGTATGAAGATACAGACGAGAGGTACAATGAAAATATTAAACTTATTCGATAGCTTATGTGTGAGTGTGTGTGTAGATTTTATTTTATAATTAAAATACGGGACGGGTTTCATTTTTCATATATTTATTTGGCAGATAGTGCTTACTTTTGGTGGATTTTTAAAAGGGAAGACGGTAGGAATCGTGTTATATGGACGCCACGCCACTGCTAGATACAAACAAAAAAGTTCAACTTTTTGAATTTTAGCTCCCAGATGCTGCACGGTTTCTTCGATATCTCCTAAACCAGTTGACCTAGAGCAATAAAGTTAAGTTGCCTGAATTCTAGATTAAATTATCTAACAACGTGCATTTATAGATTTTGTATCTAGATACAAACAAAAAAGTTCAACTTTTTGAATTTTAGCTCCCAGATGCTGCACGGTTTCTTCGATATCTCCCAAACCAGTTGACCTACAGTGATATAATTAATTTTCCTGAATTCTAGATTCAATTATCTTACAACGTGCATTTATAGGTTTTGTATCTAGATACAAACAAAAAAGTTCAACTTTTTGAATTTTAGCTCCCAGATGCTGCACGGTTTCTTCGATATCTCCTAAACCAGTTGACCTAGAGCAATAAAGTTAAGTTGCCTGAATTCTAGATTAAATTATCTAACAACGTGCATTTATAGATTTTGTATCTAGATACAAACAAAAAAGTTCAACTTTTTGAATTTTAGCTCCCAGATGCTGCACGGTTTCTTCGATATCTCCTAAACCAGTTGACCTAGAGCAATAAAGCTAAGTTGCCTGAATTCTAGATTAAATTATCTAACAACGTGCATTTATAGATTTTGTATCTAGATACAAACAAAAAAGTTCAACTTTTTGAATTTTAGCTCCCAGATGCTGCACGGTTTCTTCGATATCTCCTAAACCAGTTGACCTAGAGCAATAAAGTTAAGTTGCCTGAATTCTAGATTAAATTATCTAACAACGTGCATTTATAGATTTTGTATCTAGATACAAAAAAAAAAGTTCAACTTTTTGAATTTTAGCTCCCAGATGCTGCACGGTTTCTTCGATATCTCCTAAACCAGTTGACCTAGAGCAATAAAGTTAAGTTGCCTGAATTCTAGATTAAATTATCTAACAACGTGCATTTATAGATTTTGTATCTAGATACAAACAAAAAAGTTCAACTTTTTGAATTTTAGCTCCCAGATGCTGCACGGTTTCTTCGATATCTCCTAAACCAGTTGACCTAGAGCAATAAAGTTAAGTTGCCTGAATTCTAGATTAAATTATCTAACAACGTGCATTTATAGATTTTGTATCTAGATACAAACAAAAAAGTTCAACTTTTTGAATTTTAGCTCCCAGATGCTGCACGGTTTCTTCGATATCTCCTAAACCAGTTGACCTAGAGCAATAAAGTTAAGCTGCCTGAATTCTAGATTAAATTATCTAACAACGTGCATTTATAGATTTTGTATCTAGATATAAACAAAAAAGTTCAACTTTTTGAATTTTAGCTCCCAGATGCTGCACGGTTTCTTCGATATCTCCTAAACCAGTTGACCTAGAGCAATAAAGTTAAGTTACCTGAATTCTAGATTAAATTATCTAAAAACGTGCATTTATAGATTTTGTATCTAGATACAAACAAAAAAGTTCAACTTTTTGAATTTTAGCTCCCAGATGCTGCACGGTTTCTTCGATATCTCCTAAACCAGTTGACCTAGAGCAATAAAGTTAAGTTGCCTGAATTCTAAATTAAATTATCTAACAACGTGCATTTATAGATTTTGTATCTAGATACAAACAAAAAAGTTCAACTTTTTGAATTTTAGCTCCCAGATGCTGCACGGTTTCTTCGATATCTCCTAAACCAGTTGACCTAGAGCAATAAAGTTAAGTTGCCTGAATTCTAGATTAAATTATCTAACAACGTGCATTTATAGATTTTGTATCTAGATACAAACAAAAAAGTTCAACTTTTTGAATTTTAGCTCCCAGATGCTGCACGGTTTCTTCGATATCTCCTAAACCAGTTGACCTTGAGCAATAAAGTTAAGTTGCCTGAATTCTAGATTAAATTATCTAACAACGTGCATTTATAGATTTTGTATCTAGATACAAACAAAAAAGTTCAACTTTTTGAATTTTAGCTCCCAGATGCTGCACGGTTTCTTCGATATCTCCTAAACCAGTTGACCTAGAGAAATAAAGTTAAGTTGCCTGAATTCTAGATTAAATTATCTAACAACGTGCATTTATAGATTTTGTATCTAGATACAAACAAAAAAGTTCAACTTTTTGAATTTTAGCTCCCAGATGCTGCACGGTTTCTTCGATATCTCCTAAACCAGTTGACCTAGAGCAATAAAGTTAAGTTGCCTGAATTCTAGATTAAATTATCTAACAACGTGCATTTATAGATTTTGTATCTAGATACAAACAAAAAAGTTCAACTTTTTGAATTTTAGCTCCCAGATTCTGCACGGTTTCTTCGATATCTCCTAAACCAGTTGACCTAGAGCAATAAAGTTAAGTTGCCTGAATTCTAGATTAAATTATCTAACAACGTGCATTTATAGATTTTGTATCTAGATACAAACAAAAAAGTTCAACTTTTTGAATTTTAGCTCCCAGATGCTGCACGGTTTCTTCGATATCTCCTAAAGCAGTTGACCTAGAGCAATAAAGTTAAGTTGCCTGAATTCTAGATTAAATTATCTAACAACGTGCATTTATAGATTTTGTATCTAGATACTGTTATGAGTCGAGGCTGGCCACAGGGGCATCTTCGGAGTAGTGGAGGAGGACGGTGGCACGCTCGCGGTTGCACGGCTATCGCTCGTCGGACGGGGGTAGTTCTTGTCACCCCTCACACTAAACCACCTGCTCACAAACAAAATTATTCGTGCCTGAAGAAAAAAAAAGGAAGAAGATAGGCAGAAAACTAAATCGGACGGACAAAAAAAAGACGAAAGAGAAACGAAGAGAAAGATAGGACAGAAGAAAAGGAAAATCTCAATACCTTTGCCCTACCAAGGAGAGAGTCCAGGAAGTCAGATGCAATTTTCACTACCCTAACTATGCTAACTAATCCTATACTAATCTAAAACGTAAGAGCTAAACCTTAACATCTATCCCTAATCTAACTTATATCTAACCTAATTCTAGACTACTTTGCATCAACTGCTTCCTGATGTCGCTCCCTGATAAGGTTCGTCTCGTTCCTGAGACTTGCCAGATGATGACGGCTCTGGCTCGGCCTACCCACCCTATGTGTCGTTCGACACTCCATTGGCTATCTCTCTGGCCGGAAATAGTGACAGACAGCCCCTTGACGCCAGAATCCAGTCACTCGTACGTCCGTGTACTAGTAGTGGAGAGTACGTACGTCGTCACGTCGCGTCCTCATGTTCGTTGGTCGTCTACGTGTCGTCTACGTCATGGCACAAGCGGAAGGACGGCCTTCCCAATTACTCCACACACCAAATCACACCAAGTATCTACTCCATTGAAACCAAGAAATGCAATTCACCTTTTAAATACATTATAATTCATTTATAAAACTAAAACTACGTTAAAATTAAAGATTAAACCTAATGGATACCGGTGTTCTCGGCAACGGTTGAACCCTAAACTTACTCTTAATTAAGAAACTTTTTTTCTTTTTTTTTGCAAAATGTTTGCCTCAAAAAAAACAAATGAAATATAATGAAAAGAATCCAAAAAAACTTACGTGTCGTCCCTCGTCGTCCTGCCGGCAGCACTTGGAGCGATGATCTCTGTAAATTTCAGTAAAATGTTGGGCTTTACCGCCTCTTTCTTTATGTTCTCACTAGCACTGAACACTATATCCTTACAAATAATTCAATTTAAACAAAAAAAATCAATAAGCTAATCAAAAAAACATTAAACTACTGTGCTAATGCTATCTTTCAGTTCATTGACTAATTCACTTTTTCTTTCTCTAAATTCACTATCTTGTCTTTAAACGTGCTTTCTATTGCACTTAATCACTGAGTATTAAGGGGGATATAATCCTATTGAGACACAATGGCTGACGGCAAGCGGAGCGCCTTCTGACCGCGTTGACCTTTTTGAAGGTCGAAGTTGCTGAGCTCTTTGTAACGTCCTTTTTGTTGCGTCCGTTTCTTGCTGTTGTGCTTCAAATCGGTCTTGGGCCGTTATCAACACTGAAGCACAGCTAAGCGGACGTTTAAGGTAGAAACTGTGGGCGATCCCAGGACAAAAAAATCGCAGAGGTGAGGGTCGTCTTCTGACTTCACGCCCCAACCCAATACCTCTGCTATGTTTTTCTTATACCACTTTCACCTTGGTGCCTTTCGTCTTTTGCGATAAATCCGTTCGTAGGGGTCAAATTTGTGTGTATTTTACACTAGAAATTAATTCCGTGGCCCTTTTTTTTTTTTTTTGTTCTTTTTTTTTTTGCAGAACTAATTTTAATGAAGCGGATATATCACGATAAATAGACTCGGTTCTCAAAAGGATTCTTCCGTTTATTTTTCAAATTCGGTCTGTTACGCACCGGCTGATTAAACATCGGGCAATGACCCTCAACCGTCCTTTCCCAACAAAATTGAAATTCTTATATATTAGCTACATACATAGTAACATCGGTCTGTCTCTATCAGCTGCTGGTGTAGATTTCTTAACCACCACATCTATTGCAACATGTTGACCACTTCTTACTTTACATAAGCATAACACGAACCGATACTTACACTAAAATACATTATACGTAACCTTAATCTATATTGCAATTTCCTAATCCTAATATTGCACTAATCCTAATTGATTTAGAAATCCTATCACAGTTCGTATATACTTTAAAAATATGTAACTACTTAAACTTAACACTACCTTATCATACCTATTATTGCAACATCCCATTGTCCATGTCATCGATAACCTTTAACATTATCTGCGAGGTGCGAACAGTGTAGCAAGTGAAATGACTAGTGTGTACCGTACCGGTATGTACATAGTGAACTGTCAGTGCGAGAATTATTTTTGTTTTGTTTCGTGTTCTTGGATTACGATTCGGTCGTCAGGTAAGTTCAATTTTATTTTATTTATTATCTATTATCTGTAATAATAATAACTAATTGCTACTGTTTTATTTTTCATCATTTGTGGCTGTCCTACCGATGGATATACTCCGACATTGGACGAAAACCTGAGGAATTCACCCCTTCACGTGCTGGTGCATCGAAAATGCATGCAATTCTTTGATTTATCCAAAGACCTCACCTCAATCCACAGGTAGGTAACTAAATTCTTTTTTTTTTGTGTCACTGATTGCTAATATTTATCAATCGCATGTACCTAGGATTTACCAAGCCAAAACAATAGTTGCGTTCCATTGTTTTCTTGGCCAGGTAACTCTTGTGGTTCGGTTTCGTTCTTATTGCGATCGGGCAGTGTTTGTATGTGCGTGTCGTCATTGTAATTTTCGTCTATTGTTGTTTGTTATTATTTATTTTGTTTTTCAATAATTTTTGTTTGTTTGGTTTTAGGATGGCGCAACATGCAACAATCAAACACAAGGGATCATCGACCTTGAGTTTATATCACCGGTAAGTGATTATGTTGTGGACTTGTGGTCCTTTAATAAGGTGGTAACTTTGCTGTTTTTTTTTTTCTAGGTACGCTGCAATGGATATCGCGAAGGAACCAGGACCCCGTAACAGGATCGACGGCGGTTGGCGAGTGGTCGCGAGTCAACCGACCCCGTAGAAAGGAGGGTCACCTGCGAATATCCTGTTCCATTGTTTATTGCACCGCGAGCGTTGTCTCATCTCTGTGCCGAACGTGTGGCAAGGGCCTACGCCTTGAGATGTCTCTAAGCCGGGCATCTTTGGTAAGTTTTAGCAGACTATTCGATATTGCATGTTGGGATAAACACTTAAATAAATACACTTAACCCTAGTCAGTCTTAGTCCCTATACTCTATAATATAATTAACTTCCTAAATCCTACACTATGAGTAAACAAAGAATAAGAATAAATAAAACTTAAAACTAGATAAATAAACTCTGTTTCTATACCTAAAGCTAGTTGAATAAATAATAAATAATCTAAATAAATAAAATATATCTCTGGACGATACTATAAATAATAATTTAATAAATAACACGGAAATAGACACTAACTTATCTCATAACTTCACAACGGCAGCATGAGTGCGTCATTTTTCTTTGGCATATTATGTGTGGAGGTCTTTCGCATGGAAGACTCCGATCTTCTCGCCTCGTTGGTTCCCTATCTCGTAGAGGGAGTTTCCAGTGGCTTTTAGGACGATCGCTTTTAGGAATTTAGATCCTAATTTTGCATTATAGCCATCGGGTTGGCTACTCTGCTTGAAGTTGCGTCGGTAGACGACTTGTCCTACATTATATTTAACGTCCCTACTTCTGGTATTGTATACCTTTGTAGCCTTGTTGTGCGCTAGCCTCAAGTTGTCATATATTTTCGTCCTAATTAATCCTAACCTATCAGTCTTGTTGGTGATACGTATTCCAGTGTCCTTTAGCATGTCTAGTCGGCGTAGAATTTCATACGCGCTTGCGTGCTGGATCATAGGTACGCCAAATACAGCGTAATATGGTTCTAGTCCGGTGGCGTCGTGCACTACGATCCTCAAGGCAAATGCAGCATTGCTTACATGCAAGTCCCAATTACTTTGGTCGCCGTCTATGTATGACCGAATTTTGGTCAACAGAGAACGGTTCACCCTCTCGGAAGCATTCGCTTGAGGAGAGTAGAACGCGGTCCGGACGTGTCTGACTCCATATTTTTTTTAGAAAGCTGGAGAACAATTCTGAAACGAATTGTTTTCCGTTGTCTGAATGGACATATTCTGGGACACCAAACACATGGAAAACGCTATCTTCTAAATACTTCACTACCTCAGCTGCCGTTGCTTTACGGATAGGCCGCAATAATACATACTTACTGAAGTGGTCTAACACGATGAATATATGGGTATGTCCTGTTTTAGTTCGTGGGTAGGGTCCTAAGAAATCGATGTAGAGTCGCTGAAAGGGTCGCTCAGTGATCGTTTGCTGCCCCATCGGCGGTCGGGATACCACGTTAAGTGGCTTATTGCACTTGCAAATTTCACAGGATTGTACGTGTTTTTGGACATCGGATGCCATTCCTGGCCAGAAATATTTTTGCTTTAGCTTGGCTAAAGTTTTGTTCACCCCGCCATGTCCTGCCGATGGGGAGTCGTGGGCGGTTACCAAAAGGCTCCCACGTAACTCCCTCGGTACCCAGAGTTTCCAGGCCCTATCTTCCTGCAGTTCGTCACCAGTTCGCATGTCTGTCCGTTTGTAAACGTAGCCGTCTGATATACATAAGTCAGGTAGTCTGTCTTGGTTCTTCTCGACCATCTTCCTCAACTCGTCATACTCTTCCGAAGAGAAGTATGGCGACTTGAGATCGACTTCCAAGAGAACAGTGTCAGGCTTGAGCTCCTCCATGTGGACGCGTGAGAGAGTATCCGGGACTACATTTTGGATGCCCTTCCTATGTTCTATCACGAAATCAAACACTTGGAGCTTGAGGCTCCATCTAGCCAAGCGGCCTGACAAGTCTTTCTGGGTCATAAGCCACTTAAGGCTAGCGTGATCCGTGATAATAGTGAAAGGCAATCCTTCCACATAGGCTCGGAACTTCTTCACTGACAGGACGGCCGCATAGCATTCAAGTTCCGTAACGCTATAGTTCCGTTGTGCGGAATTAAGCTTCTGGGACATGAATGCTATCGGTCGTTCGTTATTCTCCGCATCCTTCTGGAAGAGAACACTTCCTACACCAGTTGTCGAAGCGTCACACTGTATGTAAAAGTGTTTTGTAAAGTCAGGGTTGGTCAGTATTGGCGCGGTAACCAGTGACATTTTGAGCTGGTTGAAAGCTCTCAGCGCCTCGTCAGTCATGTTGAATGTTTGTCCTTTTTTCAAGCAGTCTGTCATGGGGCTTGATAGAGTAGCAAAGTTCGGTATGAACCGCCTGTACCACCCTGTCATACCTAGGAATCGACGGAGTTGCTTGGGAGTCTTTGGAACCGGAAAGTTTTCGACTGCCGACACTTTGTCTTTGTCGGTTCGCAAGCATCCATCACCGACTATGTACCCTAAATACTTAATTTCCTTATAGCAGAACTTACTTTTCTCCACATTGATGGTAAGCCCCGCATCCCGTAAACATTTAGAGACCTCCTCTAGCGATCGGGCATGTGACTCGAAGTCTGGAGAACAAACCAAGAGGTCATCGAGGTAGACAAAGACATGCTCCTTTAACTTGGAGGGTATGACTTTGTCCATGAGCCTACACATTCTCTGGGCAGCGTTGCACAATCCGAATGGCATAACCGTGAATTGGTACAACGGCCGCCCCGGGACTGTGAAGGCCGTCTTCTCTCTTGATTCCTTCTCCAGAGGAATCTGCCAGAAAGCGTCTTTGAGGTCTATCCCTGATATAAACCTGGTTTCCTGCAGTCGACTAAGCAGACCCTCAATGTGGGGAAGTGGGTATGCATCCTTCTTTGTTACTGCATTAACTTTTCGTGAGTCCAGGCACAATCTGTTTTTGCCTGGCTTCCTCACCAACACAACAGGTGAGCTCCAGGCGCTATTGCTCTCCTCGATTACACCCAATGACAGCATACGGTCGAGTTCTTCAAACAGCAATTTCTGTATCGCGGGCGAGATCGGGTAGTGTCTCTGTTTGATGGGAATTTTGTCGTCATCCACCTCTATCATATGTTCTTCGAGACTGGTTTTACCCAAACCCCGCTCCGCAAATGATGGAAAGAGCTGTTTGATTCGCTCTAGCCGCTGTGCTTGTGCTGGTGAGAGAGCCTGGACTGGAGGAGCTTCTGCTGTCGGTGATGGAGTTTCGATCTCGCTGATCACATTCGGAGCGACCCTAAACGCACTCCAGAAGTCTACACCCAGATAGAGTTGTTGTTGTAGGTTTGGGACCACAAAGAGCTCGATCTCTTCAGTTTTGTTACCCCACGAAACTTGTGTCGTAAACCGTCCCTGTATTCGTTGTGGGTTTCCGTCTGCTGTCTTAAGGTCTGTTGCCATCTTAGTCATCGTCAAGTTGTGTCTCTTTAAAAATTCGTCTGCCCCTTTTCCTAGGCAGCTTATCGAGGCACCACTGTCTAATAGGCCTAAGATCTCTTCTCCGTCTATTTTTACCTTTGCGTATGGTCTATTGTCGTCCGTGGTATTAAGTATTGTCGATTCTATCCTACTCTTTCGTCGTCTAAATATTGCACATTTTTCCCTCAGCCTTGAAATTTTCTTAAAATTCCTATCTTTCTTATGCCGCGTCAATTCTTCTCCGAAGATTCTCTTTCTAGCTTCTTCGTATTCTTGCAATCGTCTATGTAAACTCTTTTTGGTCGGAACGTCAGTTTTATTAGTGGGAATCTCCAATTTGGGGTCTCTTCTTAGGATTCGGACTGGCCCGCGTCCATCTGGATCCCCGGGATCGAGTTTGTCGTCGACGGTTTGCTCCCGGATGCACCGCCGATCTTCGAGTTTCCCTGGCACTTCTCACAGTTGAATGCCAGACTTCCTTGTCCACAACTGAAGCACGTTAAAGTGTGGAAATGTGAAGTACACGTTACTTGAGTTTGTGGTGCATCTGTCGCTCTATTTTCCTGCCTCTGGCCTCTTGTCAAATGAGTCGATCTGTCGTTGTTAGTGTAGTTATTCGGTCTGTTCGGTCGTTTCTGTTGGAGCGCCTCTACTTCGAATTCGTCTTCATCCGGCTCGGTATTTTTACCTTCCTCAAGCCTTACCCTTTCGACTTCGCTCACATTTCTCCGAGCCCTACTATCTCGTGCAGCGATATGACTTTCTGCTCTTCTGCACTCATCGCGTAGTTCCCGGATCGTCAAAATGTTGCACCCAAATATTAGGTTTGCTACCCTGTCCTTCAAGTTCTGGCGAAGAATGGCCAGCAAATCCCTCTCGTTTGGTCTTTGTCGCATTTGTAATGTCAATGTCCGTATGTCGCTGTGGAAGTCGTCGAATGTTTCGTGGGGCAACTGCCTTCTATCCATGATTTGCCGAAGTATCTCATGGTCCCCTCGGTTGTTCTTGAACTGGTGGAGCAGTTCTGCCTTGAGGTCAAAATAGTTGAGCAGAGTGTCTCCTGCATTTTCCTCTAGGTACTGCCAATACCAACACTCTGCCGGCCCCGTCACTAAATGGTGGAAATTTGCGAAAACCTGGTCGCTTGACAGGCCGCTCTGGCGTTGCAGAGTCTCTATCCTAAAGATAAAGCTCTCCACAGACATACTTTTTGGGTTCCCATCGAACTTGATGCCCCATTTGTGGACGTCAATTCTTCTCCCTTCGGAGCGTGAAAACTCCTGTCGGGAAGTCACCTCCCTATGGGACACTTCCCGACCGAAACCATGTGGAGAGCCGGTCATTAGGTGCTGCTGGGCTGACGATTGTCTATCGCCCTCAACATTGCGGGAGGCTTGGGGAATTGATGACCTGTGATTGGTCGACGCTTTCGAGGTGGCTAGCTGGGCTATGCTCTCTTGGAGAGCTTTCAATTCCTCGTGGAGGGTGTTTTGAACCCCTTTCAAACCTCCGGCGAATATCGCCAGCAATTCTGCCTTATTCTCTCTGATCGCTAACGAGACCTCCCTTTGAACTTGGGCTGAGATTCGGTCTTCTAGCGATCGAGTACCTGGTATGCCCCCTCGTTCTTTCTCTTGGAGCATTCGCTCCCCATCTTGCCGCAGTTCTTGATCCCACCCTTCGAGCTCTCGGGCTGTGCGGTTTAGATCGTCCGCACAATCAACTATTGTCACATTAGACTTGACCTGAGCCCTTGAATGGGAAGACCCGCCTGCTTCTGCCCTAGGGATTGGCGAAATGGCCAACTCCTGCGTCATCTTACGCGTTACTCGCCCAACTGGCGGCTCCGCTTGCTGAGCCAAAGTTGCCTTAGCAACTGCCCCTTTACTTTCCATTGCTATTCTAATTCAAACAAAATAAAAACCCTAAAATCCTATCAAAAGGTTTAAAAAAAATTCAAAGAAAATAAAATAAAAAAATTAAAAAAAACTAAAAAAAAATTCATAAAAAGGTTTCAAACAAAGGTATATGTGTATATTAAAAATTCAAAAAAAATATAAAAAATAGATCCTATCTAAGTGATTGAATTGTTTTAATATTCTATTTCTTCTAGGTAATTGTGATGGTGTGTGAAGTTTTGGGTCGGTTCTCCTGTACCATTCCACCGGTGCATTTGTTTTGTCGTTGGCGTTTCTGTTCGTCCTGTTACGTTTGTTTGTCCTAGTCTTGTCTAGTCGTGACTGGGTCTCAGGAACTAGACGAGTGTTGAAAGTATGCCGTTCTGCTCCTTGCCACTACTTGCCATCTGGTGAGTAACCTGATTAAAGGCTGGCTAGTAGCTCCAGGCATACTCTCAACACGATCAAGGCTTTCAGACCAATGTTCTTGCCTCACGATGAGCCGTACTCTTGGCACTTGCTCATTGGATAGCAATTAGAACACGGGTCTGTCCACCCCGATCCGCTCTGAGTTCCAATATGAACTTCCAATTACCTCACCTGATCCTTTGGCGCTTGGCCTTCGGATTGGACAGCCGTCTTCCATTCATATTAGGACCTCTGAGCATATGCGGTTATTGAGAATAAGAGAAAGACAGAAAAGTAAAATTTAAAAAAATAAAAAGAGAAAATATACTAAAAATAGCGAAAAAACAATTAAAAAAAGTTGAAAAAAAATGAACAAATCTGTTGCGGGTCCAAGGTAACGACCTTTGCAACTAAAAATCGTTCCCTTGGAAGCGCAACTGGACTGTCTTTAACGTTGGGCGTCATTGTTATGAGTCGAGGCTGGCCACAGGGGCATCTTCGGAGTATTGGAGGAGGACGGTGGCACGCTCGCGGTTGCACGGCTATCGCTCGTCGGACGGGGGTAGTTCTTGTCACCCCTCACACTAAACCACCTGCTCACAATCAAAATTATTCGTGCCTGAAGAAAAAAAAAGGAAGAAGATAGGCAGAAAACTAAATCTGACGGACAAAAAAAAGACGAAAGAGAAACGAAGAGAAAGATAGGACAGAAGAAAAGGAAAATCTCAATACCTTTGCCCTACCAAGGAGAGAGTCCAGGAAGTCAGATGCAATTTTCACTACCCTAACTATGCTAACTAATCCTATACTAATCTAAAACGTAAGAGCTAAACCTTAACATCTATCCCTAATCTAACTTATATCTAACCTAATTCTAGACTACTTTGCATCAACTGCTTCCTGATGTCGCTCCCTGATAAGGTTCGTCTCGTTCCTGAGACTTGCCAGATGATGACGGCTCTGGCTCGGCCTACCCACCCTATGTGTCGTTCGACACTCCATTGGCTATCTCTCTGGCCGGAAATAGTGACAGACAGCCCCTTGACGCCAGAATCCAGTCACTCGTACGTCCATGTACTAGTAGTGGAGAGTACGTACGTCGTCACGTCGCGTCCTCATGTTCGTTGGTCGTCTACGTGTCGTCTACGTCATGGCACAAGCGGAAGGACGGCCTTCCCAATTACTCCACACACCAAATCACACCAAGTATCTACTCCATTGAAACCAAGAAATGCAATTCACCTTTTAAATACATTATAATTCATTTATAAAACTAAAACTACGTTAAAATTAAAGATTAAACCTAATGGATACCGGTGTTCTCGGCAACGGTTGAACCCTAAACTTACTCTTAATTAAGAAACTTTTTTTCTTTTTTTTTGCAAAATGTTTGCCTCAAAAAAAAACAAATGAAATATAATGAAAAGAATCCAAAAAAACTTACGTGTCGTCCCTCGTCGTCCTGCCGGCAGCACTTGGAGCGATGATCTCTGTAAATTTCAGTAAAATGTTGGGCTTTACCGCCTCTTTCTTTATGTTCTCACTAGCACTGAACACTATATCCTTACAAATAATTCAATTTAAACAAAAAAAATCAATAAGCTAATCAAAAAAACATTAAACTACTGTGCTAATGCTATCTTTCAGTTCATTCACTAATTCACTTTTTCTTTCTCTAAATTCACTATCTTGTCTTTAAACGTCCTTTCTATTGCACTTAATCACTGAGTATTAAGGGGGATATAATCCTATTGAGACACAATGGCTGACGGCAAGCGGAGCGCCTTCTGACCGCGTTGACCTTTTTGAAGGTCGAAGTTGCTGAGCTCTTTGCAACGTCCTTTTTGTTGCGTTCGTTTCTTGCTGTTGTGCTTCAAATCGGTCTTGGGCCGTTATCAACACTGAAGCACAGCTAAGCGGACGTTTAAGGTAGAAACTGTGGGCGATCCCAGGACAAAAAAATCGCAGAGGTGAGGGTCGTCTTCTGACTTCACGCCCCAACCCAATACCTCTGCTATGTTTTTCTTATACCACTTTCACCTTGGTGCCTTTCGTCTTTTGCGATAAATCCGTTCGTAGGGGTCAAATTTGTGTGTATTTTACACTAGAAATTAATTCCGTGGCCCTTTTTTTTTTTTTTTTGTTCTTTTTTTTTTGCAGAACTAATTTTAATGAAGCGGATATATCACGATAAATAGACTCGGTTCTCAAAAGGATTCTTCCGTTTATTTTTCAAATTCGGTCTGTTACGCACCGGCTGATTAAACATCAGGCAATGACCCTCAACCGTCCTTTCCCAACAAAATTGAAATTCTTATATATTAGCTACATACATAGTAACATCGGTCTGTCTCTATCAGCTGCTGGTGTAGATTTCTTAACCACCACATCTATTGCAACATGTTGACCACTTCTTACTTTACATAAGCATAACACGAACCGATACTTACACTAAAATACATTATACGTAACCTTAATCTATATTGCAATTTCCTAATCCTAATATTGCACTAATCCTAATTGATTTAAAAATCCTATCACAGTTCGTATATACTTTAAAAATATGTAACTACTTAAACTTAACACTACCTTATCATACCTATTATTGCAACATCCCATTGTCCATGTCATCGATAACCTTTAACATTATCTGCGAGGTGCGAACAGTGTAGCAAGTGAAATGACTAGTGTGTACCGTACCGGTATGTACATAGGGAACTGTCAGTGCGAGAATTATTTTTGTTTTGTTTCGTGTTCTTGGATTACGATTCGGTCGTCAGGTAAGTTCAATTTTATTTTATTTATTATCTATTATCTGTAATAATAATAACTAATTGCTACTGTTTTATTTTTCATCATTTGTGGCTGTCCTACCGATGGATATACTCCGACATTGGACGAAAACCTGAGGAATTCACCCCTTCACGTGCTGGTGCATCGAAAATGCATGCAATTCTTTGATTTATCCAAAGACCTCACCTCAATCCACAGGTAGGTAACTAAATTCTTTTTTTTTTGTGTCACTGATTGCTAATATTTATCAATCGCATGTACCTAGGATTTACCAAGCCAAAACAATAGTTGCGTTCCATTGTTTTCTTGGCCAGGTAACTCTTGTGGTTCGGTTTCGTTCTTATTGCGATCGGGCAGTGTTTGTATGTGCGTGTCGTCATTGTAATTTTCGTCTATTGTTGTTTGTTATTATTTATTTTGTTTTTCAATAATTTTTGTTTGTTTGGTTTTAGGATGGCGCAACATGCAACAATCAAACACAAGGGATCATCGACCTTGAGTTTCTATCACCGGTAAGTGATTATGTTGTGGACTTGTGGTCCTTTAATAAGGTGGTAACTTTGCTGTTTTTTTTTTTCTAGGTACGCTGCCATGGATATCGCGAAGGAACCAGGACCCCGTAACAATACAAACAAAAAAGTTCAACTTTTTGAATTTTAGCTCCCAGATGCTGCACGGTTTCTTCGATATCTCCTAAACCAGTTGACCTAGAGCAATAAAGTTAAGTTGCCTGAATTCTAGATTAAATTATCTAACAACGTGCATTTATAGATTTTCTATCTAGATACAAACAAAAAAGTTCAACTTTTTGAATTTTAGCTCCCAGATGCTGCACGGTTTCTTCGATATCTCCTAAACCAGTTGACCTAGAGCAATAAAGTTAAGTTGCCTGAATTCTAGATTAAATTATCTAACAACGTGCATTTATAGATTTTCTATCTAGATACAAACAAAAAAGTTCAACTTTTTGAATTTTAGCTCCCAGATGCTGCACGGTTTCTTCGATATCTCCTAAACCAGTTGACCTAGAGCAATAAAGTTAAGTTGCCTGAATTCTAGATTAAATTATCTAACAACGTGCATTTATAGATTTTGTATCTAGATACAAACAAAAAAGTTCAACTTTTTTAATTTTAGCTCCCAGATGCTGCACGGTTTCTTTGATATCTCCTAAACCAGTTGACCTAGAGCAATAAAGTTAAGTTGCCTGAATTCTAGATTAAATTATCTAACAACGTGCATTTATAGATTTTGTATCTAGATACAAACAAAAAAGTTCAACTTTTTGAATTTTAGCTCCCAGATGCTGCACGGTTTCTTCGATATCTCCTAAACCAGTTGACCTAGAGCAATAAAGTTAAGTTGCCTGAATTCTAGATTAAATTATCTAACAACGTGCATTTATAGATTTTGTATCTAGATACAAACAAAAAAGTTCAACTTTTTGAATTTTAGCTCCCAGATGCTGCACGGTTTCTTTGATATCTCCTAAACCAGTTGACCTAGAGCAATAAAGTTAAGTTGCCTGAATTCTAGATTAAATTATCTAACAACGTGCATTTATAGATTTTGTATCTAGATACAAACAAAAATTCTAGATTAAATTATCTAATAACGTGCATTTATAGATTTTGTATCTAGATACAAACAAAAAAGTTCAACTTTTTGAATTTTAGCTCCCAGATGCTGCACGGTTTCTTCGATATCTCCTAAACCAGTTGACATAGAGCAATAAAGTTAAGTTGCCTGAATTCTAGATTAAATTATCTAACAACGTGCATTTATAGATTTTGTATCTAGATACAAACAAAAAAGTTCAACTTTTTGAATTTTAGCTCCCAGATGCTGCACGGTTTCTTCGATATCTCCTAAACCAGTTGACCTAGAGCAATAAAGTTAAGTTGCCTGAATTCTAGATTAAATTATCTAACAACGTGCATTTATAGATTTTGTATCTAGATACAAACAAAAAAGTTCAACTTTTTGAATTTTAGCTCCCAGATGCTGCACGGTTTCTTCGATATCTCCCAAACCAGTTGACCTACAGCGATATAATTAATTTTCCTGAATTCTAGATTCAATTATCTAACAACGTGCATTTATAGGTTTTGTATCTAGATACAAACAAAAAAGTTCAAGTTTTTGAATTTTAGCTCCCAGATGCTGCACGGTTTCTTCGATATCTCCTAAACCAGTTGACCTAGAGCAATAAAGTTAAGTTGCCTGAATTCTAGATTAAATTATCTAACAAAGTGCATTTATAGATTTTGTATCTAGATACAAACAAAAAAGTTCAACTTTTTGAATTTTAGCTCCCAGATGCTGCACGGTTTCTTCGATATCTCCTAAACCAGTTGACCTAGAGCAATAAAGTTAAGTTGCCTGAACTCTAGATTAAATTATCTAACAACGTGCATTTATAGATTTTGTATCTAGATACAAACAAAAAAGTTCAACTTTTTGAATTTTAGCTCCCAGATGCTGCACGGTTTCTTCGATATCTCCTAAACCAGTTGACCTAGAGCAATAAAGTTAAGTTGCCTCAATTCTAGATTAAATTATCTAACAACGTTTCTTCGATATCTCCTAAACCAGTTGACCTAGAGCAATAAAGTTAAGTTGCCTGAATTCTAGATTAAATTATCTAACAACGTGCATTTATAGATTTTGTATCTAGATACAAACAAAAAAGTTCAACTTTTTGAATTTTAGCTCCCAGATGCTGCACGGTTTCTTTGATATCTCCTAAACCAGTTGACCTAGAGCAATAAAGTTAAGTTGCCTGAATTCTAGATTAAATTATCTAACAACGTGCATTTATAGATTTTGTATCTAGATACAAACAAAAATTCTAGATTAAATTATCTAACAACGTGCATTTATAGATTTTGTATCTAGATACAAACAAAAAAGTTCAACTTTTTGAATTTTAGCTCCCAGATGCTGCACGGTTTCTTCGATATCTCCTAAACCAGTTGACATAGAGCAATAAAGTTAAGTTGCCTGAATTCTAGATTAAATTATCTAACAACGTGCATTTATAGATTTTGTATCTAGATACAAACAAAAAAGTTCAACTTTTTGAATTTTAGCTCCCAGATGCTGCACGGTTTCTTCGATATCTCCTAAACCAGTTGACCTAGAGCAATAAAGTTAAGTTGCCTGAATTCTAGATTAAATTATCTAACAACGTGCATTTATAGATTTTGTATCTAGATACAAACAAAAAAGTTCAACTTTTTGAATTTTAGCTCCCAGATGCTGCACGGTTTCTTCGATATCTCCCAAACCAGTTGACCTACAGCGATATAATTAATTTTCCTGAATTCTAGATTCAATTATCTAACAACGTGCATTTATAGGTTTTGTATCTAGATACAAACAAAAAAGTTCAAGTTTTTGAATTTTAGCTCCCAGATGCTGCACGGTTTCTTCGATATCTCCTAAACCAGTTGACCTAGAGCAATAAAGTTAAGTTGCCTGAATTCTAGATTAAATTATGTAACAAAGTGCATTTATAGATTTTGTATCTAGATACAAACAAAAAAGTTCAACTTTTTGAATTTTAGCTCCCAGATGCTGCACGGTTTCTTCGATATCTCCTAAACCAGTTGACCTAGAGCAATAAAGTTAAGTTGCCTGAACTCTAGATTAAATTATCTAACAACGTGCATTTATAGATTTTGTATCTAGATACAAACAAAAAAGTTCAACTTTTTGAATTTTAGCTCCCAGATGCTGCACGGTTTCTTCGATATCTCCTAAACCAGTTGACCTAGAGCAATAAAGTTAAGTTGCCTGAATTCTAGATTAAATTATCTAACAAAGTGCATTTATAGATTTTGTATCTAGATACAAACAAAAAAGTTCAACTTTTTGAATTTTAGCTCCCAGATGCTGCACGGTTTCTTCGATATCTCCTAAACCAGTTGACCTAGAGCAATAAAGTTAAGTTGCCTGAATTCTAGATTAAATTATCTAACAACGTGCATTTATAGATTTTGTATCTAGATACAAACAAAAAAGTTCAACTTTTTGAATTTTAGCTCCCAGATGCTGCACTGTTTCTTCGATATCTCCTAAACCAGTTGACCTAGAGCAATAAAGTTAAGTTGCCTGAATTCTAGATTAAATTATCTAACAAAGTGCATTTATAGATTTTGTATCTAGATACAAACAAAAAAGTTCAACTTTTTGAATTTTAGCTCCCAGATGCTGCACGGTTTCTTCGATATCTCCTAAACCAGTTGACCTAGAGCAATAAAGTTAAGTTGCCTGAATTCTAGATTAAATTATCTAACAACGTGCATTTATAGATTTTGTATCTAGATACAAACAAAAAAGTTCAACTTTTTGAATTTTAGCTCCCAGATGCTGCACGGTTTCTTCGATATCTCCTAAACCAGTTGACCTAGAGCAATAAAGTTAAGTTGCCTGAATTCTAGATTAAATTATCTAACAACGTGCATTTATAGATTTTGTATCTAGATACAAACAAAAAAGTTCAACTTTTTGAATTTTAGCTCCCAGATGCTGCACGGTTTCTTCGATATCCCCTAAACCAGTTGACCTAGAGCAATAAAGTTAAGTTGCCTGAATTCTAGATTAAATTATCTAACAACGTGCATTTATAGATTTTGTATCTAGATACAAACAAAAAAGTTCAACTTTTTGAATTTTAGCTCCCAGATGCTGCACGGTTTCTTCGATATCTCCTAAACCAGTTGACCTAGAGCAATAAAGTTAAGTTGCCTGAATTCTAGATTAAATTATCTAACAACGTGCATTTATAGATTTTGTATTTAGATACAAACAAATAAGTTCAACTTTTTGAATTTTAGCTCCCAGATGCTGCACGGTTTCTTCGATATCTCCTAAACCAGTTGACCTAGAGCAATAAAGTTAAGTTGCCTGAATTCTAGATTAAATTATCTAACTTAGATACAAACAAATAAGTTTAAATAAGTTTAACTTTTTGAATTTTAGCTCCCAGATGCTGCACGGTTTCTTCGATATCTCCTAAACCAGTTGACCTAGAGCAATAAAGTTAAGTTGCCTAAATTCTAGATTAAATTATCTAACAACGTGCATTTATAGATTTTCTATCTAGATACAAACAAAAATTTCAACTTTTTGAATTTTAGCTCCCAGATGCTGCACGGTTTCTTTGATATCTCCTAAACCAGTTGACCTAGAGCAATAAAGTTAAGTTGCCTGAATTCTAGATTAAATTATCTAACAACGTGCATTTATAGATTTTGTATCTAGATACAAACAAAAAAGTTCAACTTTTTGAATTTTAGCTCCCAGATGCTGCACGGTTTCTTCGATATCTCCTAAACCAGTTGACCTAGAGCAATAAAGTTAAGTTGCTTGAATTCTAGATTAAATTATCTAACAACGTGCATTTATAGATTTTCTATCTAGATACAAACAAAAAAGTTCAACTTTTTGAATTTTAGCTCCCAGATGCTGCACGGTTTCTTCGATATCTCCTAAACCAGTTGACCTAGAGCAATAAAGTTAAGTTGCCTGAATTCTAGATTAAATTATCTAACAACGTGCATTTATAGATTTTGTATCTAGATACAAACAAAAAAGTTCAACTTTTTGAATTTTAGCTCCCAGATGCTGCACGGTTTCTTCGATATCTCCTAAACCAGTTGACCTAGAGCAATAAAGTTAAGTTGCCTGAATTCTAGATTAAATTATGTAACAAAGTGCATTTATAGATTTTGTATCTAGATACAAACAAAAAAGTTCAACTTTTTGAATTTTAGCTCCCAGATGCTGCACGGTTTCTTCGATATCTCCTAAACCAGTTGACCTAGAGCAATAAAGTTAAGTTGCCTGAACTCTAGATTAAATTATCTAACAACGTGCATTTATAGATTTTGTATCTAGATACAAACAAAAAAGTTCAACTTTTTGAATTTTAGCTCCCAGATGCTGCACGGTTTCTTCGATATCTCCTAAACCAGTTGACCTAGAGCAATAAAGTTAAGTTGCCTGAATTCTAGATTAAATTATCTAACAAAGTGCATTTATAGATTTTGTATCTAGATACAAACAAAAAAGTTCAACTTTTTGAATTTTAGCTCCCAGATGCTGCACGGTTTCTTCGATATCTCCTAAACCAGTTGACCTAGAGCAATAAAGTTAAGTTGCCTGAATTCTAGATTAAATTATCTAACAACGTGCATTTATAGATTTTGTATCTAGATACAAACAAAAAAGTTCAACTTTTTGAATTTTAGCTCCCAGATGCTGCACTGTTTCTTCGATATCTCCTAAACCAGTTGACCTAGAGCAATAAAGTTAAGTTGCCTGAATTCTAGATTAAATTATCTAACAAAGTGCATTTATAGATTTTGTATCTAGATACAAACAAAAAAGTTCAACTTTTTGAATTTTAGCTCCCAGATGCTGCACGGTTTCTTCGATATCTCCTAAACCAGTTGACCTAGAGCAATAAAGTTAAGTTGCCTGAATTCTAGATTAAATTATCTAACAACGTGCATTTATAGATTTTGTATCTAGATACAAACAAAAAAGTTCAACTTTTTGAATTTTAGCTCCCAGATGCTGCACGGTTTCTTCGATATCTCCTAAACCAGTTGACCTAGAGCAATAAAGTTAAGTTGCCTGAATTCTAGATTAAATTATCTAACAAAGTGCATTTATAGATTTTGTATCTAGATACAAACAAAAAAGTTCAACTTTTTGAATTTTAGCTCCCAGATGCTGCACGGTTTCTTCGATATCTCCTAAACCAGTTGACCTAGAGCAATAAAGTTAAGTTGCCTGAATTCTAGATTAAATTATCTAACAACGTGCATTTATAGATTTTGTATCTAGATACAAACAAAAAAGTTCAACTTTTTGAATTTTAGCTCCCAGATGCTGCACTGTTTCTTCGATATCTCCTAAACCAGTTGACCTAGAGCAATAAAGTTAAGTTGCCTGAATTCTAGATTAAATTATCTAACAAAGTGCATTTATAGATTTTGTATCTAGATACAAACAAAAAAGTTCAACTTTTTGAATTTTAGCTCCCAGATGCTGCACGGTTTCTTCGATATCTCCTAAACCAGTTGACCTAGAGCAATAAAGTTAAGTTGCCTGAATTCTAGATTAAATTATCTAACAACGTGCATTTATAGATTTTGTATCTAGATACAAACAAAAAAGTTCAACTTTTTGAATTTTAGCTCCCAGATGCTGCACGGTTTCTTCGATATCTCCTAAACCAGTTGACCTAGAGCAATAAAGTTAAGTTGCCTGAATTCTAGATTAAATTATCTAACAACGTGCATTTATAGATTTTGTATCTAGATACAAACAAAAAAGTTCAACTTTTTGAATTTTAGCTCCCAGATGCTGCACGGTTTCTTCGATATCCCCTAAACCAGTTGACCTAGAGCAATAAAGTTAAGTTGCCTGAATTCTAGATTAAATTATCTAACAACGTGCATTTATAGATTTTGTATCTAGATACAAACAAAAAAGTTCAACTTTTTGAATTTTAGCTCCCAGATGCTGCACGGTTTCTTCGATATCTCCTAAACCAGTTGACCTAGAGCAATAAAGTTAAGTTGCCTGAATTCTAGATTAAATTATCTAACAACGTGCATTTATAGATTTTGTATTTAGATACAAACAAATAAGTTCAACTTTTTGAATTTTAGCTCCCAGATGCTGCACGGTTTCTTCGATATCTCCTAAACCAGTTGACCTAGAGCAATAAAGTTAAGTTGCCTGAATTCTAGATTAAATTATCTAACTTAGATACAAACAAATAAGTTTAAATAAGTTTAACTTTTTGAATTTTAGCTCCCAGATGCTGCACGGTTTCTTCGATATCTCCTAAACCAGTTGACCTAGAGCAATAAAGTTAAGTTGCCTAAATTCTAGATTAAATTATCTAACAACGTGCATTTATAGATTTTCTATCTAGATACAAACAAAAATTTCAACTTTTTGAATTTTAGCTCCCAGATGCTGCACGGTTTCTTTGATATCTCCTAAACCAGTTGACCTAGAGCAATAAAGTTAAGTTGCCTGAATTCTAGATTAAATTATCTAACAACGTGCATTTATAGATTTTGTATCTAGATACAAACAAAAAAGTTCAACTTTTTGAATTTTAGCTCCCAGATGCTGCACGGTTTCTTCGATATCTCCTAAACCAGTTGACCTAGAGCAATAAAGTTAAGTTGCTTGAATTCTAGATTAAATTATCTAACAACGTGCATTTATAGATTTTCTATCTAGATACAAACAAAAAAGTTCAACTTTTTGAATTTTAGCTCCCAGATGCTGCACGGTTTCTTCGATATCTCCTAAACCAGTTGACCTAGAGCAATAAAGTTAAGTTGCCTGAATTCTAGATTAAATTATCTAACAACGTGCATTTATAGATTTTGTATCTAGATACAAACAAAAAAGTTCAACTTTTTGAATTTTAGCTCCCAGATGCTGCACGGTTTCTTCGATATCTCCTAAACCAGTTGACCTAGAGCAATAAAGTTAAGTTGCCTGAATTCTAGATTAAATTATGTAACAAAGTGCATTTATAGATTTTGTATCTAGATACAAACAAAAAAGTTCAACTTTTTGAATTTTAGCTCCCAGATGCTGCACGGTTTCTTCGATATCTCCTAAACCAGTTGACCTAGAGCAATAAAGTTAAGTTGCCTGAACTCTAGATTAAATTATCTAACAACGTGCATTTATAGATTTTGTATCTAGATACAAACAAAAAAGTTCAACTTTTTGAATTTTAGCTCCCAGATGCTGCACGGTTTCTTCGATATCTCCTAAACCAGTTGACCTAGAGCAATAAAGTTAAGTTGCCTGAATTCTAGATTAAATTATCTAACAAAGTGCATTTATAGATTTTGTATCTAGATACAAACAAAAAAGTTCAACTTTTTGAATTTTAGCTCCCAGATGCTGCACGGTTTCTTCGATATCTCCTAAACCAGTTGACCTAGAGCAATAAAGTTAAGTTGCCTGAATTCTAGATTAAATTATCTAACAACGTGCATTTATAGATTTTGTATCTAGATACAAACAAAAAAGTTCAACTTTTTGAATTTTAGCTCCCAGATGCTGCACTGTTTCTTCGATATCTCCTAAACCAGTTGACCTAGAGCAATAAAGTTAAGTTGCCTGAATTCTAGATTAAATTATCTAACAAAGTGCATTTATAGATTTTGTATCTAGATACAAACAAAAAAGTTCAACTTTTTGAATTTTAGCTCCCAGATGCTGCACGGTTTCTTCGATATCTCCTAAACCAGTTGACCTAGAGCAATAAAGTTAAGTTGCCTGAATTCTAGATTAAATTATCTAACAACGTGCATTTATAGATTTTGTATCTAGATACAAACAAAAAAGTTCAACTTTTTGAATTTTAGCTCCCAGATGCTGCACGGTTTCTTCGATATCTCCTAAACCAGTTGACCTAGAGCAATAAAGTTAAGTTGCCTGAATTCTAGATTAAATTATCTAACTTAGATACAAACAAATAAGTTTAAATAAGTTTAACTTTTTGAATTTTAGCTCCCAGATGCTGCACGGTTTCTTCGATATCTCCTAAACCAGTTGACCTAGAGCAATAAAGTTAAGTTGCCTAAATTCTAGATTAAATTATCTAACAACGTGCATTTATAGATTTTCTATCTAGATACAAACAAAAATTTCAACTTTTTGAATTTTAGCTCCCAGATGCTGCACGGTTTCTTTGATATCTCCTAAACCAGTTGACCTAGAGCAATAAAGTTAAGTTGCCTGAATTCTAGATTAAATTATCTAACAACGTGCATTTATAGATTTTGTATCTAGATACAAACAAAAAAGTTCAACTTTTTGAATTTTAGCTCCCAGATGCTGCACGGTTTCTTCGATATCTCCTAAACCAGTTGACCTAGAGCAATAAAGTTAAGTTGCTTGAATTCTAGATTAAATTATCTAACAACGTGCATTTATAGATTTTCTATCTAGATACAAACAAAAAGTTCAACTTTTTGAATTTTAGCTCCCAGATGCTGCACGGTTTCTTCGATATCTCCTAAACCAGTTGACCTAGAGCAATAAAGTTAAGTTGCCTGAATTCTAGATTAAATTATCTAACAACGTGCATTTATAGATTTTGTATCTAGATACAAACAAAAAAGTTCAAGTTTTTGAATTTTAGCTCCCAGATGCTGCACGGTTTCTTCGATATCTCCTAAACCAGTTGACCTAGAGCAATAAAGTTAAGTTGCCTGAATTCTAGATTAAATTATGTAACAAAGTGCATTTATAGATTTTGTATCTAGATACAAACAAAAAAGTTCAACTTTTTGAATTTTAGCTCCCAGATGCTGCACGGTTTCTTCGATATCTCCTAAACCAGTTGACCTAGAGCAATAAAGTTAAGTTGCCTGAACTCTAGATTAAATTATCTAACAACGTGCATTTATAGATTTTGTATCTAGATACAAACAAAAAAGTTCAACTTTTTGAATTTTAGCTCCCAGATGCTGCACGGTTTCTTCGATATCTCCTAACCAGTTGACCTAGAGCAATAAAGTTAAGTTGCCTGAATTCTAGATTAAATTATCTAACAAAGTGCATTTATAGATTTTGTATCTAGATACAAACAAAAAAGTTCAACTTTTTGAATTTTAGCTCCCAGATGCTGCACGGTTTCTTCGATATCTCCTAAACCAGTTGACCTAGAGCAATAAAGTTAAGTTGCCTGAATTCTAGATTAAATTATCTAACAACGTGCATTTATAGATTTTGTATCTAGATACAAACAAAAAAGTTCAACTTTTTGAATTTTAGCTCCCAGATGCTGCACTGTTTCTTCGATATCTCCTAAACCAGTTGACCTAGAGCAATAAAGTTAAGTTGCCTGAATTCTAGATTAAATTATCTAACAAAGTGCATTTATAGATTTTGTATCTAGATACAAACAAAAAAGTTCAACTTTTTGAATTTTAGCTCCCAGATGCTGCACGGTTTCTTCGATATCTCCTAAACCAGTTGACCTAGAGCAATAAAGTTAAGTTGCCTGAATTCTAGATTAAATTATCTAACAACGTGCATTTATAGATTTTGTATCTAGATACAAACAAAAAAGTTCAACTTTTTGAATTTTAGCTCCCAGATGCTGCACGGTTTCTTCGATATCTCCTAAACCAGTTGACCTAGAGCAATAAAGTTAAGTTGCCTGAATTCTAGATTAAATTATCTAACAACGTGCATTTATAGATTTTGTATCTAGATACAAACAAAAAAGTTCAACTTTTTGAATTTTAGCTCCCAGATGCTGCACGGTTTCTTCGATATCCCCTAAACCAGTTGACCTAGAGCAATAAAGTTAAGTTGCCTGAATTCTAGATTAAATTATCTAACAACGTGCATTTATAGATTTTGTATCTAGATACAAACAAAAAAGTTCAACTTTTTGAATTTTAGCTCCCAGATGCTGCACGGTTTCTTCGATATCTCCTAAACCAGTTGACCTAGAGCAATAAAGTTAAGTTGCCTGAATTCTAGATTAAATTATCTAACAACGTGCATTTATAGATTTTGTATTTAGATACAAACAAATAAGTTCAACTTTTTGAATTTTAGCTCCCAGATGCTGCACGGTTTCTTCGATATCTCCTAAACCAGTTGACCTAGAGCAATAAAGTTAAGTTGCCTGAATTCTAGATTAAATTATCTAACTTAGATACAAACAAATAAGTTTAAATAAGTTTAACTTTTTGAATTTTAGCTCCAGATGCTGCACGGTTTCTTCGATATCTCCTAAACCAGTTGACCTAGAGCAATAAAGTTAAGTTGCCTAAATTCTAGATTAAATTATCTAACAACGTGCATTTATAGATTTTCTATCTAGATACAAACAAAAATTTCAACTTTTTGAATTTTAGCTCCCAGATGCTGCACGGTTTCTTTGATATCTCCTAAACCAGTTGACCTAGAGCAATAAAGTTAAGTTGCCTGAATTCTAGATTAAATTATCTAACAACGTGCATTTATAGATTTTGTATCTAGATACAAACAAAAAAGTTCAACTTTTTGAATTTTAGCTCCCAGATGCTGCACGGTTTCTTCGATATCTCCTAAACCAGTTGACCTAGAGCAATAAAGTTAAGTTGCTTGAATTCTAGATTAAATTATCTAACAACGTGCATTTATAGATTTTCTATCTAGATACAAACAAAAAAGTTCAACTTTTTGAATTTTAGCTCCCAGATGCTGCACGGTTTCTTCGATATCTCCTAAACCAGTTGACCTAGAGCAATAAAGTTAAGTTGCCTGAATTCTAGATTAAATTATCTAACAACGTGCATTTATAGATTTTGTATCTAGATACAAACAAAAAAGTTCAACTTTTTGAATTTTAGCTCCCAGATGCTGCACGGTTTCTTCGATATCTCCTAAACCAGTTGACCTAGAGCAATAAAGTTAACTTGCCTGAATTCTAGATTAAATTATCTAACAACGTGCATTTATAGATTTTGTATCTAGATACAAACAAAAAAGTTCAACTTTTTGAATTTTAGCTCCCAGATGCTGCACGGTTTCTTCGATATCTCCTAAACCAGTTGACCTAGAGCAATAAAGTTAAGTTGCCTGAATTCTAGATTAAATTATCTAACAACGTGCATTTATAGATTTTGTATCTAGATACAAACAAAAAAGTTCAACTTTTGAATTTTAGCTCCCAGATGCTGCACGGTTTCTTCGATATCACCTAAACCAGTTGACCTAGAGCAATAAAGTTAAGTTGCCTGAATTCTAGATTAAATTATCTAACAACGTGCATTTATAGATTTTGTATCTAGATACAAACAAAAAAGTTAAACTTTTTGAATTTTAGCTCCCAGATGCTGCACGGTTTCTTCGATATCTCCTAAACCAGTTGACCTAGAGCAATAAAGTTAAGTTGCCTGAATTCTAGATTAAATTATCTAACAACGTGCATTTATAGATTTTGTATCTAGATACAAACAAAAAAGTTCAACTTTTTGAATTTTAGCTCCCAGATGCTGCACGGTTTCTTCGATATCTCCTAAACCAGTTGACCTAGAGCAATAAGTTAAGTTGCCTGAATTCTAGATTAAATTATCTAACAACGTGCATTTATAGATTTTCTATCTAGATACAAACAAAAAAGTTCAACTTTTTGAATTTTAGCTCCCAGATGCTGCACGGTTTTCTTCGATATCTCCCAAACCAGTTGACCTAGAGCAAAAAAGTTAAGTTGCCTGAATTCTAGATTAAATTATCTAACAACGTGCATTTATGGATTTTGTATCTAGATACAAACAAAAAAGTTCAACTTTTTGAATTTTAGCTCCCAGATGCTGCACGGTTTCTTCGATATCTCCTAAACCAGTTGACCTAGAGCAATAAAGTTAAGTTGCCTGAATTCTAGATTAAATTATCTAACAACGTGCATTTTATAGATTTTGTATCTAGATACAAACAAAAAAGTTAAACTTTTTGAATTTTAGCTCCCAGATGCTGCACGGTTTCTT
>CATIYB010000039.1:0-98584 GCA_949715645.1 Portevinia maculata
TCGCTGTAGGTCAACTGGTTTGGCAGATATCGAAGAAATAGTGCAGGATAATGTTGGTTTTTTTTTTGTATCTAAAATTAAAATCTATTAATGCAATTTTATAGATAATTTAATCTAGAATTCAGTCATATTTATTTTATCGCTGTAGGTCAACTGGTTTGGCAGATATCGAAGAAATAGTGCAGGATAATGTTGGTTTTTTTTTGTATCTAAAATTTAAATCTATTAATGCAACTTTATAGATAATTTAATCTAGAATTCAGTCATATTTATTTTATCGCTGTAGGTCAACTGGTTTGGAAGATATCGAAGAAATAGTGCAGGATAATGTTGGTTTTTTTTTGTATCTAAAATTAAAATCTATTAATGCAACTTTATAGATAATTTAATCTAGAATTCAGTCATATTTATTTTATCGCTGTAGGTCAACTGGTTTGGCAGATATCGAAGAAATAGTGCACGATAATGTTGGTTTTTTTTTTGTATCTAAAATTAAAATCTATTAATGCAACTTTATAGATAGTTTAATCTAGAATTCAGTCATATTTATTTTATCGCTGTAGGTCAACTGGTTTGGCAGATATCGAAGAAATAGTGCAGGATAATGTTGGTTTTTTTTTGTATCTAAAATTAAAATCTATTAATGCATTTTTATAGATAATTTAATCTAGAATTCAGTCATATTTATTTTATCGCTGTAGGTCAACTGGTTTGGCAGATATCGAAGAAATAGTGCAGGATAATGTTGGTTTTTTATTGTATCTAAAATTAAAATCTATTAATGCAACTTTATAGATAATTTAATCTAGAATTCAGTCATATTTATTTTATCGCTGTAGGTCAACTGGTTTGGCAGATATCGAAGAAATAGTGCAGGATAATGTTGGTTTTTTTTTGTATCTAAAATTAAAATCTATTAATGCAATTTTATAAATAATTTAATCTAGAATTCAGTCATATTTATTTTATCGCTGTAGGTCAACTGGTTTGGCAGATATCGAAGAAACCGTTCAGCATGTTGTTGGTTTTTTTTTTGTATCTGGAACCAAAATCTATTAATGCTATTTTATAGATAATTTAATGTAGAATTCACTCATATTTATTTGATCGCTGTAGGTCAACTGGTTTGGCAGATATCGAAGAAACCGTTCAGCATGTTGCTGGTTTTTTTTTTGTATCTACAACAAAAATCTATTAATGCTATTTTATAGATAATTTAATGTAGAATTCACTCATATTTATTTGATCGCTGTAGGTCAACTGGTTTGGCAGATATCGAAGAAACCGTTCAGCATGTGGTTGGTTTTTTTTTGTATCTGGAACCAAAATCTATTAATGCTATTTTATAGATAATTTAATGTAGAATTCACTCATACTTATTTGATCGCTGTAGGTCAACTGGTTTGGCAGATATCGAAGAAACCGTTCAGCATGTTGTTGGTTTTTTTTGTATCTGGAACCAAAATCTATTAATGCTATTTTATAGATAATTTAATGTAGAATTCACTCATATTTATTTGATCGCTGTAGGTCAACTGGTTTGGCAGATATCGAAGAAACCGTTCAGCATGTTGTTGGTTTTTTTTTGTATCTGGAACCAAAATCTATTAATGCTATTTTATAGATAATTTAATGTAGAATTCACTCATATTTATTTGATCGCTGTAGGTCAACTGGTTTGGCAGATATCGAAGAAACCGTTCAGCGTGTTGTTGGTTTTTTTTTGTATCTGGAACCAAAATCTATTAATGCTATTTTATAGATAATTTAATGTAGAATTCACCCATATTTATTTGATCGCTGTAGGTCAACTGGTTTGGCAGATATCGAAGAAACCGTTCAGCATGTTGTTGGTTTTTTTTTGTATCTGGAACCAAAATCTATTAATGCTATTTTATAGATAATTTAATGTAGAATTCACTTATATTTATTTGATCGCTGTAGGTCAACTGGTTTGGCAGATATCGAAGACACCGTTCAGCATGTTGTTGGTTTTTTTTTGTATCTAAAACAAAAATCTATTAATGCCAGTTGTTAGATACTTGAATCTATAATTCAAGCATATTTGTTAGATTGCTGTATGTCTTCTGAACACCATTTTGCGGTTCCGGCTCATCGCCCAGGATAATCACTCCGATGGGCGATGACTTGTGAATGTCTACAGAGCTTCATTTTGCGGTTCCGGCTCATCGCGCACGATAAACACGGCGATGGGCGATGACTTGGGAATGGCTTCTAAGCTTCATTTTGCGGTTCCGGCTCATCGCCCACGATAATCAGGGCGATGGGCGATGACTTGTTAGATAATTGAATCTAGAATTCAGAGATATTTGGTAGATTGCTGTAAGTCAACTGGTTTGGGAGATATCGAAGAAACCGTGCAGCATCTGGACACCCAAATTCAAAAAGTTTACCTTTTTTGTTTGTATCTAAAACAAAAATCTATTAATGCCAGTTGTTAGATACGCATGACACATTCCTTGTTTTTCACTATACGTCCGAAAACAGGCTTAATGGTGAACTAATGCGCATTCCTTGCATGGCGGGTATTGCGGTTGAAATTCTCTAAGGGTGGAATGCAGCTAGCTGTTTCGTTTAAGCACTTCCGGTGGAAATATTGATAAAATAGCGACAGGAGACATTACGACAAAATCGGTACAAATTTCGTCGTAAAGCAAAGAGATTAATAAAGGAGAGGACAAAAGCAATGTGGACATTTCTAGGTTTCGCGTTGTTCAATGACCAAGATGACAAGGATGAGCATTGCCTTGACCAAATACCAAAGCAGGCGACGAGGTTTCTTCCATCGGTACAATAGGTTTGGTTTGGTTACTGGGTTGACGGGGCAAGAGAATCCTGCGCCCGTCACACTAGTGGCCAATGCAGACCCTTTAAGATCTTTGGTACAATAAAGTAGTCGTTGAAATTTGTCTTCCATTTTTTTTTTCTGATTGTTGCTCCCGATCGATTCGAAGTTGTTTTTTTTTTATTAGTTAAAAGGATCCTATTTTTCTTGCAAATTTAGCAGTTGTCCTCGCGGCAAACAAGGTGTATTTTCTTACTCAAGCGTATAGAGGCTTAAATGAAAAGAGTAAAGAGGCGCTCGACTGCGACTTGGCAGCACTATGCTGGCTGATATTTGACATTTTGTCAATTTTCTTCAGTCAAACAAGAGTTTATTGAAAATGAAATTAAATTCAAAAACACTTCTCTGATTAAAAATCAAATTATACCGCCGCCCGCCGTGTGGGGAAAGAAAATTACAACTCAAAAGTGTAAAGTTGGCCTGTGTACGGCAAGTGGTTTGAAAATGGCAGCACTTCAATATATTTTTGTTAAAAATGAAACTTCACACGCAAGTAAAATGTAGGCCCATGTGTAATGCGACAGTTCAGTTGGTCAGTTGGTGAGAAATGTCATCGCTCTGACATTGAATGACAAAAAGTTATCGGAATACGAAGAAAACGGTGGTTGGAAGCACTGGTCTATATCCGCTTAAAGACTTAGTGGCGATAGTTATCCCCGGTAAAGTTAGCGTAGACATGCACAGTGAATAGCGTATATACGCTTGAGGAAAAAAAACACATCTTTTATTGCACTGCACTGCCTTAGTGCTAATTCATTTGCACCGGAAACCACACAACCCCTAGGTTAGTAGAAATACAACCATCATTAATTCTTCACCTCGAATTTTGCACGCATCTCACGAACCGACTCGCCTGCTTTCTACGATGTGTACAATTTAGCCGTGTACAAATCTACTACGAATTTGGCGGGTCGTCTGCGTCTAATGAGGATTGAAAATCGACACCACTCCCGAAACGACAAAAGACTTTTTCGACAAATAACAACGCCAACACTTAAAACGAAAAGCTAAAAACTGTTCCAAGACCCGGAAGTCTGTTCTTTTATATTATTTTTCAGTCAAGTTATGTTGATAGCTTGGGTTGCGATGGTGTAGGCTGTACTTGGAGGTATCCCCATTGGTAACTTCAACATACGCCACCCATTAATGAAGAGATGGCATCTTGTGTCTCCAACCTCTACACCCAAAAGAGGCAGATGCCTGGGAGCCGTTGGGAGCATTGCCGAGTGCTCTGGGATTTGGATTTCACAAAGAGACATTTTTATGAATCGTTTTTGAAAAACTTACTTTCAAACTCATCTTTTGAAAAACAAAAAAAAAAGATTGTTTACTTGAAAGTTAGTATGTACTAAATTGTGTTTTATTTTTCACTGCAGAAATCCACACGCTTACTTCACTTTCATAACCTAAAAAAAGTCAACACGCAAATGGCTTAAACAATTACAGTGAAACAGCGCTGTTACTCCAGCTGAATGCACTTCCCGTGGAAGCAATTGTAGGACATGGTTGTTCCCTCAAAGCAATTCAAAAAGGAAATTAAAAGGAAGCATCCTTAAAATGCAAAGTTAAATTCACAAAAAACCATTTCACCTTTATTGTGGTTTTGCATTTTGCTCCCGACAAGTAGTCGAGTGGTTCAATTGGAAGGCGTTTGTGCGTTTGTAGAAAATCACAACCATTCCCGCCTTCGTTTTTGGTGGACATTTTTTTTAAAAATATTTAGTCCATTGACAAAGTTCAACGTTTAAAAAAAATGGAAAAGAAAATAAATAACTAATGAAAAACAGTGTCAGAAGTTCTTACTTCATTATTGGAGAAAAATGTTCATCTGGCGAAAGGATTCAGCAAGGATTGAACGCTCTTGGAACTTAATTGCTTCAAAAATAAAAAAAGCCATTGCAACAGATTCTTATATTTCAAAAAAATCATTTTAATTATTTTTTTCAAAGATGCTTGCGAAATAAATGTACAATTCATGAATATAAGGCTGTCACATATCAGCGGTAGGAGGAAGTTAAATTCAAAAGGGTAACTCTGAGGCACTAAAATTTCCAACAAAACACAAGAAAATCAAACAAAAACGCGCAATTTTCCGAAAGTCGCGCACTTCCACCTCCTACCCCACCGAGTAATGAATACACACTAAATTATCTTGCCACCCTTCATTGATTATTCTTCACTACGCTCCCGACAGGTAGTGATTCAATTAGACTGTGTTTGTGCGTTTGTTGGGTTCTTATTTTGAAACAGAATTCATTTCTTTTGAATGGTTGTTTTAGTTATTTGTTTTTGGTGGTTGTTTTATTTCCAAAATATTCAAGTCGTTAAAAAAATAAACTAAAAATAAAACAAATTAAAAATACTCGTAAATAATGAAAAACAGTCAGAAGTTCTTACTTCATTAATGGAGAAGAATGGACCTACCTACCTACCTACCTATGAATCTGGTGAAATGATTCAGCAAGGACTTAATTAAGATCAATTTTCAATACTCTTGGAGCACAAAAGGAAACAGTTGCGGCCCTCCAGGAAGAAAAAATTGTCAAAAGGTGCTAAGACTAAATAAAAAAAATAATTATTTCATTTTTTCCACAGTCATAACAAAATAAATGTAAAAATTTTAATTGCATTAAATTGATGAATAAATTTTAATTTTATTTAATTTAATCTAATTAATTAATTAAGTTTAATTTGAGACAGTAAAACTCCAAAAAAAAACCGAGCGCTAATCACCGAAACGCGTAATTTCCCGGTGGCGCGCGAAATACGCGCGCAGTCCACTGGCACGTCCTACCCCAACGAAAAATGAATACACACTGAATTTCCTCCCCGAATTACTCACGCTGCTTGGTTTCTCTCTCAGAGCTGCTCGCGTGTCGCGTCATGTGTATGCATTTTTTAATGCGCACGCGCGCGAGCTGTTGGCTGCGTCGTCTGTCGTGTATGTTTTTTGGCTCTCGGTCATGAGTTTAGTAATTCAAGTCGTTAAAAAAATAAACTAAAAATAAAACAAATTAAAAATACTCGTAAATAATGAAAAACAGTCAGAAGTTCTTACTTCATTAATGGAGAAGAATGGACCTACCTACCTACCTACCTATGGATCTGGTGAAATGATTCAGCAAGGACTTAATTAAGATCAATTTTCAATACTCTTGGAGCACAAAAGGAAACAGTTGCGGCCCTCCAGGAAGAAAAAATTGTCAAAAGGTGCTAAGACTAAATAAAAAAAATAATTATTTCATTTTTTCAACAGTCATAACAAAATAAATGTAAAAATTTTAATTGCATTAAATTGATGAATAAATTTTAATTTTATTTAATTTAATCTAATTAATTAATTAAGTTTAATTTGAGACAGTAAAACTCCAAAAAAAAACCGAGCGCTAATCACCGAAACGCGTAATTTCCCGGTGGCGCGCGAAATACGCGCGCAGTCCACTGGCACGTCCTACCCCAACGAAAAATGAATACACACTGAATTTCCTCCCCGAATTACTCACGCTGCTTGGTTTCTCTCTCAGAGCTGCTCGCGTGTCGCGTCATGTGTATGCATTTTTTAATGCGCACGCGCGCGAGCTGTTGGCTGCGTCGTCTGTCGTGTATGTTTTTTGGCTCTCGGTCATGAGTTTAGTAATTCAAGTCGTTAAAAAAATAAACTAAAAATAAAACAAATTAAAAATACTCGTAAATAATGAAAAACAGTCAGAAGTTCTTACTTCATTAATGGAGAAGAATGGACCTACCTACCTACCTACCTATGGATCTGGTGAAATGATTCAGCAAGGACTTAATTAAGATCAATTTTCAATACTCTTGGAGCACAAAAGGAAACAGTTGCGGCCCTCCAGGAAGAAAAAATTGTCAAAAGGTGCTAAGACTCAATAAAAAAAAAATTATTTCATTTTTTCCACAGTCATAACAAAATAAATGTAAAAATTTTAATTGCATTAAATTGATGAATAAATTTTAATTTTATTTAATTTAATCTAATTAATTAATTAAGTTTAATTTGAGACAGTAAAACTCCAAAAAAAACCGAGCGCTAATCACCGAAACGCGTAATTTCCCGGTGGCGCGCGAAATACGCGCGCAGTCCACTGGCACGTCCTACCCCAACGAAAAATGAATACACACTGAATTTCCTCCCCGAATTACTCACGCTGCTTGGTTTCTCTCTCAGAGCTGCTCGCGTGTCGCGTCATGTGTATGCATTTTTTAATGCGCACGCGCGCGAGCTGTTGGCTGCGTCGTCTGTCGTGTATGTTTTTTGGCTCTCGGTCATGAGTTTAGTAATTCAAGTCGTTAAAAAAATAAACTAAAAATAAAACAAATTAAAAATACTCGTAAATAATGAAAAACAGTCAGAAGTTCTTACTTCATTAATGGAGAAGAATGGACCTACCTACCTACCTACCTATGGATCTGGTGAAATGATTCAGCAAGGACTTAATTAAGATCAATTTTCAATACTCTTGGAGCACAAAAGGAAACAGTTGCGGCCCTCCAGGAAGAAAAAATTGTCAAAAGGTGCTAAGACTCAATAAAAAAAAAAATTATTTCATTTTTTCCACAGTCATAACAAAATAAATGTAAAAATTTTAATTGCATTAAATTGATGAATAAATTTTAATTTTATTTAATTTAATCTAATTAATTAATTAAGTTTAATTTGAGACAGTAAAACTCCAAAAAAAAACCGAGCGCTAATCACCGAAACGCGTAATTTCCCGGTGGCGCCGAAATACGCGCGCAGTCCACTGGCACGTCCTACCCCAACGAAAAATGAATACACACTGAATTTCCTCCCCGAATTACTCACGCTGCTTGGTTTCTCTCTCAGAGCTGCTCGCGTGTCGCGTCATGTGTATGCATTTTTTAATGCGCACGCGCGCGAGCTGTTGGCTGCGTCGTCTGTTGTGTATGTTTTTTGGCTCTCGGTCATGAGTTTAGTAATTCAAGTCGTTAAAAAAATAAACTAAAAATAAAACAAATTAAAAATACTCGTAAATAATGAAAAACAGTCAGAAGTTCTTACTTCATTAATGGAGAAGAATGGACCTACCTACCTACCTACCTATGGATCTGGTGAAATGATTCAGCAAGGACTTAATTAAGATCAATTTTCAATACTCTTGGAGCACAAAAGGAAACAGTTGCGGCCCTCCAGGAAGAAAAAATTGTCAAAAGGTGCTAAGACTCAATAAAAAAAAAAATTATTTCATTTTTTCCACAGTCATAACAAAATAAATGTAAACATTTTAATTGCATTAAATTGATGAATAAATTTTAATTTTATTTAATTTAATCTAATTAATTAATTAAGTTTAATTTGAGACAGTAAAACTCCAAAAAAAACCGAGCGCTAATCACCGAAACGCGTAATTTCCCGGTGGCGCGCGAAATACGCGCGCAGTCCACTGGCACGTCCTACCCCAACGAAAAATGAATACACACTGAATTTCCTCCCCGAATTACTCACGCTGCTTGGTTTCTCTCTCAGAGCTGCTCGCGTGTCGCGTCATGTGTATGCATTTTTTAATGCGCACGCGCGCGAGCTGTTGGCTGCGTCGTCTGTCGTGTATGTTTTTTGGCTCTCGGTCATGAGTTTAGTAATTCAAGTCGTTAAAAAAATAAACTAAAAATAAAACAAATTAAAAATACTCGTAAATAATGAAAAACAGTCAGAAGTTCTTACTTCATTAATGGAGAAGAATGGACCTACCTACCTACCTACCTATGGATCTGGTGAAATGATTCAGCAAGGACTTAATTAAGATCAATTTTCAATACTCTTGGAGCACAAAAGGAAACAGTTGCGGCCCTCCAGGAAGAAAAAATTGTCAAAAGGTGCTAAGACTCAATAAAAAAAAAAATTATTTCATTTTTTCCACAGTCATAACAAAATAAATGTAAAAATTTTAATTGCATTAAATTGATGAATAAATTTTAATTTTATTTAATTTAATCTAATTAATTAATTAAGTTTAATTTGAGACAGTAAAACTCCAAAAAAAACCGAGCGCTAATCACCGAAACGCGTAATTTCCCGGTGGCGCGCGAAATGCGCGCGCAGTCCACTGGCACGTCCTACCCCAACGAAAAATGAATACACACTGAATTTCCTCCCCGAATTACTCACGCTGCTTGGTTTCTCTCTCAGAGCTGCTCCCGTGTCGCGTCATGTGTATGCATTTTTTAATGCGCACGCGCGCGAGCTGTTGGCTGCGTCGTCTGTCGTGTATGTTTTTTGGCTCTCGGTCATGAGTTTAGTAATTCAAGTCGTTAAAAAAATAAACTAAAAATAAAACAAATTAAAAATACTCGTAAATAATGAAAAACAGTCAGAAGTTCTTACTTCATTAATGGAGAAGAATGGACCTACCTACCTACCTACCTATGGATCTGGTGAAATGATTCAGCAAGGACTTAATTAAGATCAATTTTCAATACTCTTGGAGCACAAAAGGAAACAGTTGCGGCCCTCCAGGAAGAAAAAATTGTCAAAAGGTGCTAAGACTCAATAAAAAAAAAAATTATTTCATTTTTTCCACAGTCATAACAAAATAAATGTAAAAATTTTAATTGCATTAAATTGATGAATAAATTTAAATTTTATTTAATTTAATCTAATTAATTAATTAAGTTTAATTTGAGACAGTAAAACTCCAAAAAAAACCGAGCGCTAATCACCGAAACGCGTAATTTCCCGGTGGCGCGCGAAATACGCGCGCAGTCCACTGGCACGTCCTACCCCAACGAAAAATGAATACACACTGAATTTCCTCCCCGAATTACTCACGCTGCTTGGTTTCTCTCTCAGAGCTGCTCGCGTGTCGCGTCATGTGTATGCATTTTTTAATGCGCACGCGCGCGAGCTGTTGGCTGCGTCGTCTGTCGTGTATGTTTTTTGGCTCTCGGTCATGAGTTTAGTAATTCAAGTCGTTAAAAAAATAAACTAAAAATAAAACAAATTAAAAATACTCGTAAATAATGAAAAACAGTCAGAAGTTCTTACTTCATTAATGGAGAAGAATGGACCTACCTACCTACCTACCTATGGATCTGGTGAAATGATTCAGCAAGGACTTAATTAAGATCAATTTTCAATACTCTTGGAGCACAAAAGGAAACAGTTGCGGCCCTCCAGGAAGAAAAAATTGTCAAAAGGTGCTAAGACTCAATAAAAAAAAAAAATTATTTCATTTTTTCCACAGTCATAACAAAATAAATGTAAAAATTTTAATTGCATTAAATTGATGAATAAATTTTAATTTTATTTAATTTAATCTAATTAATTAATTAAGTTTAATTTGAGACAGTAAAACTCCAAAAAAAACCGAGCGCTAATCACCGAAACGCGTAATTTCCCGGTGGCGCGCGAAATACGCGCGCAGTCCACTGGCACGTCCTACCCCAACGAAAAATGAATACACACTGAATTTCCTCCCCGAATTACTCACGCTGCTTGGTTTCTCTCTCAGAGCTGCTCGCGTGTCGCGTCATGTGTATGCATTTTTTAATGCGCACGCGCGCGAGCTGTTGGCTGCGTCGTCTGTCGTGTATGTTTTTTGGCTCTCGGTCATGAGTTTAGTAATTCAAGTCGTTAAAAAAATAAACTAAAAATAAAACAAATTAAAAATACTCGTAAATAATGAAAAACAGTCAGAAGTTCTTACTTCATTAATGGAGAAG
The DNA here is from genome assembly GCA_949715645.1 of Portevinia maculata. NCBI lineage: Eukaryota > Metazoa > Arthropoda > Insecta > Diptera > Syrphidae > Portevinia > Portevinia maculata. The sequence goes on from CATIYB010000039.1 coordinate 10,562, forward strand.
AATGGACCTACCTACCTACCTACCTATGGATCTGGTGAAATGATTCAGCAAGGACTTAATTAAGATCAATTTTCAATACTCTTGGAGCACAAAAGGAAACAGTTGCGGCCCTCCAGGAAGAAAAAATTGTCAAAAGGTGCTAAGACTCAATAAAAAAAAAAATTATTTCATTTTTTCCACAGTCATAACAAAATAAATGTAAAAATTTTAATTGCATTAAATTGATGAATAAATTTTAATTTTATTTAATTTAATCTAATTAATTAATTAAGTTTAATTTGAGACAGTAAAACTCCAAAAAAAACCGAGCGCTAATCACCGAAACGCGTAATTTCCCGGTGGCGCGCGAAATACGCGCGCAGTCCACTGGCACGTCCTACCCCAACGAAAAATGAATACACACTGAATTACCTCCCCGAATTACTCACGCTGCTTGGTTTCTCTCTCAGAGCTGCTCGCGTGTCGCGTCATGTGTATGCATTTTTTAATGCGCACGCGCGCGAGCTGTTGGCTGCGTCGTCTGTCGTGTATGTTTTTTGGCTCTCGGTCATGAGTTTAGTAATTCAAGTCGTTAAAAAAATAAACTAAAAATAAAACAAATTAAAAATACTCGTAAATAATGAAAAACAGTCAGAAGTTCTTACTTCATTAATGGAGAAGAATGGACCTACCTACCTACCTACCTATGGATCTGGTGAAATGATTCAGCAAGGACTTAATTAAGATCAATTTTCAATACTCTTGGAGCACAAAAGGAAACAGTTGCGGCCCTCCAGGAAGAAAAAATTGTCAAAAGGTGCTAAGACTCAATAAAAAAAAAAATTATTTCATTTTTTCCACAGTCATAACAAAATAAATGTAAAAATTTTAATTGCATTAAATTGATGAATAAATTTTAATTTTATTTAATTTAATCTAATTAATTAATTAAGTTGAATTTGAGACAGTAAAACTCCAAAAAAAACCGAGCGCTAATCACCGAAACGCGTAATTTCCCGGTGGCGCGCGAATTACGCGCGCAGTCCACTGGCACGTCCTACCCCAACGAAAAATGAATACACACTGAATTTCCTCCCCGAATTACTCACGCTGCTTGGTTTCTCTCTCAGAGCTGCTCGCGTGTCGCGTCATGTGTATGCATTTTTTAATGCGCACGCGCGCGAGCTGTTGGCTGCGTCGTCTGTCGTGTATGTTTTTTGGCTCTCGGTCATGAGTTTAGTAATTCAAGTCGTTAAAAAAATAAACTAAAAATAAAACAAATTAAAAATACTCGTAAATAATGAAAAACAGTCAGAAGTTCTTACTTCATTAATGGAGAAGAATGGACCTACCTACCTACCTACCTATGGATCTGGTGAAATGATTCAGCAAGGACTTAATTAAGATCAATTTTCAATACTCTTGGAGCACAAAAGGAAACAGTTGCGGCCCTCCAGGAAGAAAAAATTGTCAAAAGGTGCTAAGACTCAATAAAAAAAAAAATTATTTCATTTTTTCCACAGTCATAACAAAATAAATGTAAAAATTTTAATTGCATTAAATTGATGAATAAATTTTAATTTTATTTAATTTAATCTAATTAATTAATTGAGTTTAATTTGAGACAGTAAAACTCCAAAAAAAAACCGAGCGCTAATCACCGAAACGCGTAATTTCCCGGTGGCGCGCGAAATACGCGCGCAGTCCACTGGCACGTCCTACCCCAACGAAAAATGAATACACACTGAATTTCCTCCCCGAATTACTCACGCTGCTTGGTTTCTCTCTCAGAGCTGCTCGCGTGTCGCGTCATGTGTATGCATTTTTTAATGCGCACGCGCGCGAGCTGTTGGCTGCGTCGTCTGTCGTGTATGTTTTTTGGCTCTCGGTCATGAGTTTAGTAATTCAAGTCGTTAAAAAAATAAACTAAAAATAAAACAAATTAAAAATACTCGTAAATAATGAAAAACAGTCAGAAGTTCTTACTTCATTAATGGAGAAGAATGGACCTACCTACCTACCTACCTATGGATCTGGTGAAATGATTCAGCAAGGACTTAATTAAGATCAATTTTCAATACTCTTGGAGCACAAAAGGAAACAGTTGCGGCCCTCCAGGAAGAAAAAATTGTCAAAAGGTGCTAAGACTCAATAAAAAAAAAAATTATTTCATTTTTTCCACAGTCATAACAAAATAAATGTAAAAATTTTAATTGCATTAAATTGATGAATAAATTTTAATTTTATTTAATTTAATCTAATTAATTAATTAAGTTGAATTTGAGACAGTAAAACTCCAAAAAAAACCGAGCGCTAATCACCGAAACGCGTAATTTCCCGGTGGCGCGCGAAATACGCGCGCAGTCCACTGGCACGTCCTACCCCAACGAAAAATGAATACACACTGAATTTCCTCCCCGAATTACTCACGCTGCTTGGTTTCTCTCTCAGAGCTGCTCGCGTGTCGCGTCATGTGTATGCATTTTTTAATGCGCACGCGCGCGAGCTGTTGGCTGCGTCGTCTGTCGTGTATGTTTTTTGGCTCTCGGTCATGAGTTTAGTAATTCAAGTCGTTAAAAAAATAAACTAAAAATAAAACAAATTAAAAATACTCGTAAATAATGAAAAACAGTCAGAAGTTCTTACTTCATTAATGGAGAAGAATGGACCTACCTACCTACCTACCTATGGATCTGGTGAAATGATTCAGCAAGGACTTAATTAAGATCAATTTTCAATACTCTTGGAGCACAAAAGGAAACAGTTGCGGCCCTCCAGGAAGAAAAAATTGTCAAAAGGTGCTAAGACTCAATAAAAAAAAAAATTATTTCATTTTTTCCACAGTCATAACAAAATAAATGTAAAAATTTTAATTGCATTAAATTGATGAATAAATTTTAATTTTATTTAATTTAATCTAATTAATTAATTGAGTTTAATTTGAGACAGTAAAACTCCAAAAAAAAACCGAGCGCTAATCACCGAAACGCGTAATTTCCCGGTGGCGCGCGAAATACGCGCGCAGTCCACTGGCACGTCCTACCCCAACGAAAAATGAATACACACTGAATTTCCTCCCCGAATTACTCACGCTGCTTGGTTTCTCTCTCAGAGCTGCTCGCGTGTCGCGTCATGTGTATGCATTTTTTAATGCGCACGCGCGCGAGCTGTTGGCTGACGACGCGTCTGTCGTGTATGTTTTTTGGCTCTCGGTCATGAGTTTAGTAATTCAAGTCGTTAAAAAAATAAACTAAAAATAAAACAAATTAAAAATACTCGTAAATAATGAAAAACAGTCAGAAGTTCTTACTTCATTAATGGAGAAGAATGGACCTACCTACCTACCTACCTATGGATCTGGTGAAATGATTCAGCAAGGACCTAATTAAGATCAATTTTCAATACTCTTGGAGCACAAAAGGAAACAGTTGCGGCCCTCCAGGAAGAAAAAATTGTCAAAAGGTGCTAAGACTCAATAAAAAAAAAATTATTTCATTTTTTCCACAGTCATAACAAAATAAATGTAAAAATTTTAATTGCATTAAATTGATGAATAAATTTTAATTTTATTTAATTTAATCTAATTAATTAATTAAGTTTAATTTGAGACAGTAAAACTCCAAAAAAAAACCGAGCGCTAATCACCGAAACGCGTAATTTCCCGGTGGCGCGCGAAATACGCGCGCAGTCCACTGGCACGTCCTACCCCAACGAAAAATGAATACACACTGAATTTCCTCCCCGAATTACTCACGCTGCTTGGTTTCTCTCTCAGAGCTGCTCGCGTGTCGCGTCATGTGTATGCATTTTTTAATGCGCACGCGCGCGAGCTGTTGGCTGCGTCGTCTGTCGTGTATGTTTTTTGGCTCTCGGTCATGAGTTTAGTAATTCAAGTCGTTAAAAAAATAAACTAAAAATAAAACAAATTAAAAATACTCGTAAATAATGAAAAACAGTCAGAAGTTCTTACTGCATTAATGGAGAAGAATGGACCTACCTACCTACCTACCTATGGATCTGGTGAAATGATTCAGCAAGGACTTAATTAAGATCAATTTTCAATACTCTTGGAGCACAAAAGGAAACAGTTGCGGCCCTCCAGGAAGAAAAAATTGTCAAAAGGTGCTAAGACTCAATAAAAAAAAAAAATTATTTCATTTTTTCCACAGTCATAACAAAATAAATGTAAAAATTTTAATTGCATTAAATTGATGAATAAATTTTAATTTTATTTAATTTAATCTAATTAATTAATTAAGTTTAATTTGAGACAGTAAAACTCCAAAAAAAAACCGAGCGCTAATCACCGAAACGCGTAATTTCCCGGTGGCGCGCGATATACGCGCGCAGTCCACTGGCACGTCCTACCCCAACGAAAAATGAATACACACTGAATTTCCTCCCCGAATTACTCACGCTGCTTGGTTTCTCTCTCAGAGCTGCTCGCGTGTCGCGTCATGTGTATGCATTTTTTAATGCGCACGCGCGCGAGCTGTTGGCTGCGTCGTCTGTCGTGTATGTTTTTTGGCTCTCGGTCATGAGTTTAGTAATTCAAGTCGTTAAAAAAATAAACTAAAAATAAAACAAATTAAAAATACTCGTAAATAATGAAAAACAGTCAGAAGTTCTTACTTCATTAATGGAGAAGAATGGACCTACCTACCTACCTACCTATGGATCTGGTGAAATGATTCAGCAAGGACCTAATTAAGATCAATTTTCAATACTCTTGGAGCACAAAAGGAAACAGTTGCGGCCCTCCAGGAAGAAAAAATTGTCAAAAGGTGCTAAGACTCAATAAAAAAAAAATTATTTCATTTTTTCCACAGTCATAACAAAATAAATGTAAAAATTTTAATTGCATTAAATTGATGAATAAATTTTAATTTTATTTAATTTAATCTAATTAATTAATTAAGTTTAATTTGAGACAGTAAAACTCCAAAAAAAAACCGAGCGCTAATCACCGAAACGCGTAATTTCCCGGTGGCGCGCGAAATACGCGCGCAGTCCACTGGCACGTCCTACCCCAACGAAAAATGAATACACACTGAATTTCCTCCCCGAATTACTCACGCTGCTTGGTTTCTCTCTCAGAGCTGCTCGCGTGTCGCGTCATGTGTATGCATTTTTTAATGCGCACGCGCGCGAGCTGTTGGCTGCGTCGTCTGTCGTGTATGTTTTTTGGCTCTCGGTCATGAGTTTAGTAATTCAAGTCGTTAAAAAAATAAACTAAAAATAAAACAAATTAAAAATACTCGTAAATAATGAAAAACAGTCAGAAGTTCTTACTTCATTAATGGAGAAGAATGGACCTACCTACCTACCTACCTATGGATCTGGTGAAATGATTCAGCAAGGACTTAATTAAGATCAATTTTCAATACTCTTGGAGCACAAAAGGAAACAGTTGCGGCCCTCCAGGAAGAAAAAATTGTCAAAAGGTGCTAAGACTCAATAAAAAAAAAAATTATTTCATTTTTTCCACAGTCATAACAAAATAAATGTAAAAATTTTAATTGCATTAAATTGATGAATAAATTTTAATTTTATTTAATTTAATCTAATTAATTAATTAAGTTTAATTTGAGACAGTAAAACTCCAAAAAAAAACCGAGCGCTAATCACCGAAACGCGTAATTTCCCGGTGGCGCGCGAAATACGCGCGCAGTCCACTGGCACGTCCTACCCCAACGAAAAATGAATACACACTGAATTTCCTCCCCGAATTACTCACGCTGCTTGGTTTCTCTCTCAGAGCTGCTCGCGTGTCGCGTCATGTGTATGCATTTTTTAATGCGCACGCGCGCGAGCTGTTGGCTGCGTCGTCTGTCGTGTATGTTTTTTGGCTCTCGGTCATGAGTTTAGTAATTCAAGTCGTTAAAAAAATAAACTAAAAATAAAACAAATTAAAAATACTCGTAAATAATGAAAAACAGTCAGAAGTTCTTACTTCATTAATGGAGAAGAATGGACCTACCTACCTACCTACCTATGGATCTGGTGAAATGATTCAGCAAGGACTTAATTAAGATCAATTTTCAATACTCTTGGAGCACAAAAGGAAACAGTTGCGGCCCTCCAGGAAGAAAAAATTGTCAAAAGGTGCTAAGACTCAATAAAAAAAAAATTATTTCATTTTTTCCACAGTCATAAAAATAAAACAAATTAAAAATACTCGTAAATAATGAAAAACAGTCAGAAGTTCTTACTTCATTAATGGAGAAGAATGGACCTACCTACCTATGGATCTGGTGAAATGATTCAGCAAGGACTTAATTAAGATCAATTTTCAATACTCTTGGAGCACAAAAGGAAACAGTTGCGGCCCTCCAGGAAGAAAAAATTGTCAAAAGGTGCTAAGACTCAATAAAAAAAAAATTATTTCATTTTTTCCACAGTCATAACAAAATAAATGTAAAAAATTTAATTGCATTAAATTGATGAATAAATTTTAATTTTATTTAATTTAATCTAATTAATTAATTAAGTTTAATTTGAGACAGTAAAACTCCAAAAAAAAACCGAGCGCTAATCACCGAAACGCGTAATTTCCCGGTGGCGCGCGAAATACGCGCGCAGTCCACTGGCACGTCCTACCCCAACGAAAAATGAATACACACTGAATTTCCTCCCCGAATTACTCACGCTGCTTGGTTTCTCTCTCAGAGCTGCTCGCGTGTCGCGTCATGTGTATGCATTTTTTAATGCGCACGCGCGCGAGCTGTTGGCTGCGTCGTCTGTCGTGTATGTTTTTTGGCTCTCGGTCATGAGTTTAGTAATTCAAGTCGTTAAAAAAATAAACTAAAAATAAAACAAATTAAAAATACTCGTAAATAATGAAAAACAGTCAGAAGTTCTTACTTCATTAATGGAGAAGAATGGACCTACCTACCTACCTACCTATGGATCTGGTGAAATGATTCAGCAAGGACTTAATTAAGATCAATTTTCAATACTCTTGGAGCACAAAAGGAAACAGTTGCGGCCCTCCAGGAAGAAAAAATTGTCAAAAGGTGCTAAGACTCAATAAAAAAAAAAATTATTTCATTTTTTCCACAGTCATAACAAAATAAATGTAAAAATTTTAATTGCATTAAATTGATGAATAAATTTTAATTTTATTTAATTTAATCTAATTAATTAATTAAGTTTAATTTGAGACAGTAAAACTCCAAAAAAAAACCGAGCGCTAATCACCGAAACGCGTAATTTCCCGGTGGCGCGCGAAATACGCGCGCAGTCCGCTGGCACGTCCTACCCCAACGAAAAATGAATACACACTGAATTTCCTCCCCGAATTACTCACGCTGCTTGGTTTCTCTCTCAGAGCTGCTCACGTGTCGCGTCATGTGTATGCATTTTTTAATGCGCACGCGCGCGAGCTGTTGGCTGCGTCGTCTGTCGTGTATGTTTTTTGGCTCTCGGTCATGAGTTTAGTAATTCAAGTCGTTAAAAAAATAAACTAAAAATAAAACAAATTAAAAATACTTGTAAATAATGAAAAACAGTCAGAAGTTCTTACTTCATTAATGGAGAAGAATGGACCTACCTACCTACCTACCTATGGATCTGGTGAAATGATTCAGCAAGGACTTAATTAAGATCAATTTTCAATACTCTTGGAGCACAAAAGGAAACAGTTGCGGCCCTCCAGGAAGAAAAAATTGTCAAAAGGTGCTAAGACTCAATAAAAAAAAAATTATTTCATTTTTTCCACAGTCATAACAAAATAAATGTAAAAATTTTAATTGCATTAAATTGATGAATAAATTTTAATTTTATTTAATTTAATCTAATTAATTAATTAAGTTTAATTTGAGACAGTAAAACTCCAAAAAAAAACCGAGCGCTAATCACCGAAACGCGTAATTTCCCGGTGGCGCGCGAAATACGCGCGCAGTCCACTGGCACGTCCTACCCCAACGAAAAATGAATACACACTGAATTTCCTCCCCGAATTACTCACGCTGCTTGGTTTCTCTCTCAGAGCTGCTCGCGTGTCGCGTCATGTGTATGCATTTTTTAATGCGCACGCGCGCGAGCTGTTGGCTGCGTCGTCTGTCGTGTATGTTTTTTGGCTCTCGGTCATGAGTTTAGTAATTCAAGTCGTTAAAAAAATAAACTAAAAATAAAACAAATTAAAAATACTCGTAAATAATGAAAAACAGTCAGAAGTTCTTACTTCATTAATGGAGAAGAATGGACCTACCTACCTACCTACCTATGGATCTGGTGAAATGATTCAGCAAGGACTTAATTAAGATCAATTTTCAATACTCTTGGAGCACAAAAGGAAACAGTTGCGGCCCTCCAGGAAGAAAAAATTGTCAAAAGGTGCTAAGACTCAATAAAAAAAAAAATTATTTCATTTTTTCCACAGTCATAACAAAATAAATGTAAAAATTTTAATTGCATTAAATTGATGAATAAATTTTAATTTTATTTAATTTAATCTAATTAATTAATTAAGTTTAATTTGAGACAGTAAAACTCCAAAAAAAAACCGAGCGCTAATCACCGAAACGCGTAATTTCCCGGTGGCGCGCGAAATACGCGCGCAGTCCACTGGCACGTCCTACCCCAACGAAAAATGAATACACACTGAATTTCCTCCCCGAATTACTCACGCTGCTTGGTTTCTCTCTCAGAGCTGCTCACGTGTCGCGTCATGTGTATGCATTTTTTAATGCGCACGCGCGCGAGCTGTTGGCTGCGTCGTCTGTCGTGTATGTTTTTTGGCTCTCGGTCATGAGTTTAGTAATTCAAGTCGTTAAAAAATAAACTAAAAATAAAACAAATTAAAAATACTCGTAAATAATGAAAAACAGTCAGAAGTTCTTACTTCATTAATGGAGAAGAATGGACCTACCTACCTACCTACCTATGGATCTGGTGAAATGATTCAGCAAGGACTTAATTAAGATCAATTTTCAATACTCTTGGAGCACAAAAGGAAACAGAAAAAATTGTCAAAAGGTGCTAAGACTCAATAAAAAAAAAATTATTTCATTTTTTCCACAGTCATAACAAAATAAATGTAAAAATTTTAATTGCATTAAATTGATGAATAAATTTTAATTTTATTTAATTTAATCTAATTAATTAATTAAGTTTAATTTGAGACAGTAAAACTCCAAAAAAAAACCGAGCGCTAATCACCGAAACGCGTAATTTCCCGGTGGCGCGCGAAATACGCGCGCAGTCCACTGGCACGTCCTACCCCAACGAAAAATGAATACACACTGAATTTCCTCCCCGAATTACTCACGCTGCTTGGTTTCTCTCTCAGAGCTGCTCGCGTGTCGCGTCATGTGTATGCATTTTTTAATGCGCACGCGCGCGAGCTGTTGGCTGCGTCGTCTGTCGTGTATGTTTTTTGGCTCTCGGTCATGAGTTTAGTAATTCAAGTCGTTAAAAAAATAAACTAAAAATAAAACAAATTAAAAATACTCGTAAATAATGAAAAACAGTCAGAAGTTCTTACTTCATTAATGGAGAAGAATGGACCTACCTACCTACCTACCTACCTATGGATCTGGTGAAATGATTCAGCAAGGACTTAATTAAGATCAATTTTCAATACTCTTGGAGCACAAAAGGAAACAGTTGCGGCCCTCCAGGAAGAAAAAATTGTCAAAAGGTGCTAAGACTCAATAAAAAAAAAATTATTTCATTTTTTCCACAGTCATAACAAAATAAATGTAAAAATTTTAATTGCATTAAATTGATGAATAAATTTTAATTTTATTTAATTTAATCTAATTAATTAATTAAGTTTAATTTGAGACAGTAAAACTCCAAAAAAAAACCGAGCGCTAATCACCGAAACGCGTAATTTCCCGGTGGCGCGCGAAATACGCGCGCAGTCCACTGGCACGTCCTACCCCAACGAAAAATGAATACACACTGAATTTCCTCCCCGAATTACTCACGCTGCTTGGTTTCTCTCTCAGAGCTGCTCGCGTGTCGCGTCATGTGTATGCATTTTTTAATGCGCACGCGCGCGAGCTGTTGGCTGCGTCGTCTGTCGTGTATGTTTTTTGGCTCTCGGTCATGAGTTTAGTAATTCAAGTCGTTAAAAAAATAAACTAAAAATAAAACAAATTAAAAATACTCGTAAATAATGAAAAACAGTCAGAAGTTCTTACTTCATTAATGGAGAAGAATGGACCTACCTACCTACCTACCTACCTATGGATCTGGTGAAATGATTCAGCAAGGACTTAATTAAGATTAACATAATTAAGATGGAAGAAAAAATTGTCAAAAGGTGCTAAGACTCAATAAAAAAAAAATTATTTCATTTTTTCCACAGTCATAACAAAATAAATGTAAAAATTTTAATTGCATTAAATTGATGAATAAATTTTAATTTTATTTAATTTAATCTAATTAATTAATTAAGTTTAATTTGAGACAGTAAAACTCCAAAAAAAAACCGAGCGCTAATCACCGAAACGCGTAATTTCCCGGTGGCGCGCGAAATACGCGCGCAGTCCACTGGCACGTCCTACCCCAACGAAAAATGAATACACACTGAATTTCCTCCCCGAATTACTCACGCTGCTTGGTTTCTCTCTCAGAGCTGCTCGCGTGTCGCGTCATGTGTATGCATTTTTTAATGCGCACGCGCGCGAGCTGTTGGCTGCGTCGTCTGTCGTGTATGTTTTTTGGCTCTCGGTCATGAGTTTAGTAATTCAAGTCGTTAAAAAAATAAACTAAAAATAAAACAAATTAAAAATACTCGTAAATAATGAAAAACAGTCAGAAGTTCTTACTTCATTAATGGAGAAGAATGGACCTACCTACCTACCTACCTATGGATCTGGTGAAATGATTCAGCAAGGACTTAATTAAGATCAATTTTCAATACTCTTGGAGCACAAAAGGAAACAGTTGCGGCCCTCCAGGAAGAAAAAATTGTCAAAAGGTGCTAAGACTCAATAAAAAAAAAAATTATTTCATTTTTTCCACAGTCATAACAAAATAAATGTAAAAATTTTAATTGCATTAAATTGATGAATAAATTTTAATTTTATTTAATTTAATCTAATTAATTAATTAAGTTTAATTTGAGACAGTAAAACTCCAAAAAAAAACCGAGCGCTAATCACCGAAACGCGTAATTTCCCGGTGGCGCGCGAAATACGCGCGCAGTCCACTGGCACGTCCTACCCCAACGAAAAATGAATACACACTGAATTTCCTCCCCGAATTACTCACGCTGCTTGGTTTCTCTCTCAGAGCTGCTCGCGTGTCGCGTCATGTGTATGCATTTTTTAATGCGCACGCGCGCGAGCTGTTGGCTGCGTCGTCTGTCGTGTATGTTTTTTGGCTCTCGGTCATGAGTTTAGTAATTCAAGTCGTTAAAAAAAATAAACTAAAAATAAAACAAATTAAAAATACTCGTAAATAATGAAAAACAGTCAGAAGTTCTTACTTCATTAATGGAGAAGAATGGACCTACCTACCTACCTACCTACCTATGGATCTGGTGAAATGATTCAGCAAGGACTTAATTAAGATCAATTTTCAATACTCTTGGAGCACAAAAGGAAACAGTTGCGGCCCTCCAGGAAGAAAAAATTGTCAAAAGGTGCTAAGACTCAATAAAAAAAAAATTATTTCATTTTTTCCACAGTCATAACAAAATAAATGTAAAAATTTTAATTGCATTAAATTGATGAATAAATTTTAATTTTATTTAATTTAATCTAATTAATTAATTAAGTTTAATTTGAGACAGTAAAACTCCAAAAAAAAACCGAGCGCTAATCACCGAAACGCGTAATTTCCCGGTGGCGCGCGAAATACGCGCGCAGTCCACTGGCACGTCCTACCCCAACGAAAAATGAATACACACTGAATTTCCTCCCCGAATTACTCACGCTGCTTGGTTTCTCTCTCAGAGCTGCTCGCGTGTCGCGTCATGTGTATGCATTTTTTAATGCGCACGCGCGCGAGCTGTTGGCTGCGTCGTCTGTCGTGTATGTTTTTTGGCTCTCGGTCATGAGTTTAGTAATTCAAGTCGTTAAAAAAATAAACTAAAAATAAAACAAATTAAAAATACTCGTAAATAATGAAAAACAGTCAGAAGTTCTTACTTCATTAATGGAGAAGAATGGACCTACCTACCTACCTACCTACCTATGGATCTGGTGAAATGATTCAGCAAGGACTTAATTAAGATCAATTTTCAATACTCTTGGAGCACAAAAGGAAACAGTTGCGGCCCTCCAGGAAGAAAAAATTGTCAAAAGGTGCTAAGACTCAATAAAAAAAAAATTATTTCATTTTTTCCACAGTCATAACAAAATAAATGTAAAAATTTTAATTGCATTAAATTGATGAATAAATTTTAATTTTATTTAATTTAATCTAATTAATTAATTAAGTTTAATTTGAGACAGTAAAACTCCAAAAAAAAACCGAGCGCTAATCACCGAAACGCGTAATTTCCCGGTGGCGCGCGAAATACGCGCGCAGTCCACTGGCACGTCCTACCCCAACGAAAAATGAATACACACTGAATTTCCTCCCCGAATTACTCACGCTGCTTGGTTTCTCTCTCAGAGCTGCTCGCGTGTCGCGTCATGTGTATGCATTTTTTAATGCGCACGCGCGCGAGCTGTTGGCTGCGTCGTCTGTCGTGTATGTTTTTTGGCTCTCGGTCATGAGTTTAGTAATTCAAGTCGTTAAAAAAATAAACTAAAAATAAAACAAATTAAAAATACTCGTAAATAATGAAAAACAGTCAGAAGTTCTTACTTCATTAATGGAGAAGAATGGACCTACCTACCTACCTACCTACCTATGGATCTGGTGAAATGATTCAGCAAGGACTTAATTAAGATCAATTTTCAATACTCTTGGAGCACAAAAGGAAACAGTTGCGGCCCTCCAGGAAGAAAAAATTGTCAAAAGGTGCTAAGACTCAATAAAAAAAAAATTATTTCATTTTTTCCACAGTCATAACAAAATAAATGTAAAAATTTTAATTGCATTAAATTGATGAATAAATTTTAATTTTATTTAATTTAATCTAATTAATTAATTAAGTTTAATTTGAGACAGTAAAACTCCAAAAAAAAACCGAGCGCTAATCACCGAAACGCGTAATTTCCCGGTGGCGCGCGAAATACGCGCGCAGTCCACTGGCACGTCCTACCCCAACGAAAAATGAATACACACTGAATTTCCTCCCCGAATTACTCACGCTGCTTGGTTTCTCTCTCAGAGCTGCTCACGTGTCGCGTCATGTGTATGCATTTTTTAATGCGCACGCGCGCGAGCTGTTGGCTGCGTCGTCTGTCGTGTATGTTTTTTGGCTCTCGGTCATGAGTTTAGTAATTCAAGTCGTTAAAAAATAAACTAAAAATAAAACAAATTAAAAATACTCGTAAATAATGAAAAACAGTCAGAAGTTCTTACTTCATTAATGGAGAAGAATGGACCTACCTACCTACCTACCTATGGATCTGGTGAAATGATTCAGCAAGGACTTAATTAAGATCAATTTTCAATACTCTTGGAGCACAAAAGGAAACAGAAAAAATTGTCAAAAGGTGCTAAGACTCAATAAAAAAAAAATTATTTCATTTTTTCCACAGTCATAACAAAATAAATGTAAAAATTTTAATTGCATTAAATTGATGAATAAATTTTAATTTTATTTAATTTAATCTAATTAATTAATTAAGTTTAATTTGAGACAGTAAAACTCCAAAAAAAAACCGAGCGCTAATCACCGAAACGCGTAATTTCCCGGTGGCGCGCGAAATACGCGCGCAGTCCACTGGCACGTCCTACCCCAACGAAAAATGAATACACACTGAATTTCCTCCCCGAATTACTCACGCTGCTTGGTTTCTCTCTCAGAGCTGCTCGCGTGTCGCGTCATGTGTATGCATTTTTTAATGCGCACGCGCGCGAGCTGTTGGCTGCGTCGTCTGTCGTGTATGTTTTTTGGCTCTCGGTCATGAGTTTAGTAATTCAAGTCGTTAAAAAAATAAACTAAAAATAAAACAAATTAAAAATACTCGTAAATAATGAAAAACAGTCAGAAGTTCTTACTTCATTAATGGAGAAGAATGGACCTACCTACCTACCTACCTACCTATGGATCTGGTGAAATGATTCAGCAAGGACTTAATTAAGATCAATTTTCAATACTCTTGGAGCACAAAAGGAAACAGTTGCGGCCCTCCAGGAAGAAAAAATTGTCAAAAGGTGCTAAGACTCAATAAAAAAAAAATTATTTCATTTTTTCCACAGTCATAACAAAATAAATGTAAAAATTTTAATTGCATTAAATTGATGAATAAATTTTAATTTTATTTAATTTAATCTAATTAATTAATTAAGTTTAATTTGAGACAGTAAAACTCCAAAAAAAAACCGAGCGCTAATCACCGAAACGCGTAATTTCCCGGTGGCGCGCGAAATACGCGCGCAGTCCACTGGCACGTCCTACCCCAACGAAAAATGAATACACACTGAATTTCCTCCCCGAATTACTCACGCTGCTTGGTTTCTCTCTCAGAGCTGCTCGCGTGTCGCGTCATGTGTATGCATTTTTTAATGCGCACGCGCGCGAGCTGTTGGCTGCGTCGTCTGTCGTGTATGTTTTTTGGCTCTCGGTCATGAGTTTAGTAATTCAAGTCGTTAAAAAAATAAACTAAAAATAAAACAAATTAAAAATACTCGTAAATAATGAAAAACAGTCAGAAGTTCTTACTTCATTAATGGAGAAGAATGGACCTACCTACCTACCTACCTACCTATGGATCTGGTGAAATGATTCAGCAAGGACTTAATTAAGATCAATTTTCAATACTCTTGGAGCACAAAAGGAAACAGTTGCGGCCCTCCAGGAAGAAAAAATTGTCAAAAGGTGCTAAGACTCAATAAAAAAAAAATTATTTCATTTTTTCCACAGTCATAACAAAATAAATGTAAAAATTTTAATTGCATTAAATTGATGAATAAATTTTAATTTTATTTAATTTAATCTAATTAATTAATTAAGTTTAATTTGAGACAGTAAAACTCCAAAAAAAAACCGAGCGCTAATCACCGAAACGCGTAATTTCCCGGTGGCGCGCGAAATACGCGCGCAGTCCACTGGCACGTCCTACCCCAACGAAAAATGAATACACACTGAATTTCCTCCCCGAATTACTCACGCTGCTTGGTTTCTCTCTCAGAGCTGCTCGCGTGTCGCGTCATGTGTATGCATTTTTTAATGCGCACGCGCGCGAGCTGTTGGCTGCGTCGTCTGTCGTGTATGTTTTTTGGCTCTCGGTCATGAGTTTAGTAATTCAAGTCGTTAAAAAAATAAACTAAAAATAAAACAAATTAAAAATACTCGTAAATAATGAAAAACAGTCAGAAGTTCTTACTTCATTAATGGAGAAGAATGGACCTACCTACCTACCTACCTACCTATGGATCTGGTGAAATGATTCAGCAAGGACTTAATTAAGATCAATTTTCAATACTCTTGGAGCACAAAAGGAAACAGTTGCGGCCCTCCAGGAAGAAAAAATTGTCAAAAGGTGCTAAGACTCAATAAAAAAAAAAATTATTTCATTTTTTCCACAGTCATAACAAAATAAATGTAAAAATTTTAATTGCATTAAATTGATGAATAAATTTTAATTTTATTTAATTTAATCTAATTAATTAATTAAGTTTAATTTGAGACAGTAAAACTCCAAAAAAAAACCGAGCGCTAATCACCGAAACGCGTAATTTCCCGGTGGCGCGCGAAATACGCGCGCAGTCCACTGGCACGTCCTACCCCAACGAAAAATGAATACACACTGAATTTCCTCCCCGAATTACTCACGCTGCTTGGTTTCTCTCTCAGAGCTGCTCACGTGTCGCGTCATGTGTATGCATTTTTTAATGCGCACGCGCGCGAGCTGTTGGCTGCGTCGTCTGTCGTGTATGTTTTTTGGCTCTCGGTCATGAGTTTAGTAATTCAAGTCGTTAAAAAATAAACTAAAAATAAAACAAATTAAAAATACTCGTAAATAATGAAAAACAGTCAGAAGTTCTTACTTCATTAATGGAGAAGAATGGACCTACCTACCTACCTACCTATGGATCTGGTGAAATGATTCAGCAAGGACTTAATTAAGATCAATTTTCAATACTCTTGGAGCACAAAAGGAAACAGAAAAAATTGTCAAAAGGTGCTAAGACTCAATAAAAAAAAAATTATTTCATTTTTTCCACAGTCATAACAAAATAAATGTAAAAATTTTAATTGCATTAAATTGATGAATAAATTTTAATTTTATTTAATTTAATCTAATTAATTAATTAAGTTTAATTTGAGACAGTAAAACTCCAAAAAAAAACCGAGCGCTAATCACCGAAACGCGTAATTTCCCGGTGGCGCGCGAAATACGCGCGCAGTCCACTGGCACGTCCTACCCCAACGAAAAATGAATACACACTGAATTTCCTCCCCGAATTACTCACGCTGCTTGGTTTCTCTCTCAGAGCTGCTCGCGTGTCGCGTCATGTGTATGCATTTTTTAATGCGCACGCGCGCGAGCTGTTGGCTGCGTCGTCTGTCGTGTATGTTTTTTGGCTCTCGGTCATGAGTTTAGTAATTCAAGTCGTTAAAAAAATAAACTAAAAATAAAACAAATTAAAAATACTCGTAAATAATGAAAAACAGTCAGAAGTTCTTACTTCATTAATGGAGAAGAATGGACCTACCTACCTACCTACCTACCTATGGATCTGGTGAAATGATTCAGCAAGGACTTAATTAAGATCAATTTTCAATACTCTTGGAGCACAAAAGGAAACAGTTGCGGCCCTCCAGGAAGAAAAAATTGTCAAAAGGTGCTAAGACTCAATAAAAAAAAAATTATTTCATTTTTTCCACAGTCGTAACAAAATAAATGTAAAAATTTTAATTGCATTAAATTGATGAATAAATTTTAATTTTATTTAATTTAATCTAATTAATTAATTAAGTTTAATTTGAGACAGTAAAACTCCAAAAAAAAACCGAGCGCTAATCGCCGAAACGCGTAATTTCCCGGTGGCGCGCGAAATACGCGCGCAGTCCACTGGCACGTCCTACCCCAACGAAAAATGAATACACACTGAATTTCCTCCCCGAATTACTCACGCTGCTTGGTTTCTCTCTCAGAGCTGCTCGCGTGTCGCGTCATGTGTATGCATTTTTTAATGCGCACGCGCGCGAGCTGTTGGCTGCGTCGTCTGTCGTGCATGTTTTTTGGCTCTCGGTCATGAGTTTAGTAATTCAAGTCGTTAAAAAAATAAACTAAAAATAAAACAAATTAAAAATACTCGTAAATAATGAAAAACAGTCAGAAGTTCTTACTTCATTAATGGAGAAGAATGGACCTACCTACCTACCTACCTATGGATCTGGTGAAATGATTCAGCAAGGACTTAATTAAGATCAATTTTCAATACTCTTGGAGCACAAAAGGAAACAGTTGCGGCCCTCCAGGAAGAAAAAATTGTCAAAAGGTGCTAAGACTCAATAAAAAAAAAAATTATTTCATTTTTTCCACAGTCATAACAAAATAAATGTAAAAATTTTAATTGCATTAAATTGATGAATAAATTTTAATTTTATTTAATTTAATCTAATTAATTAATTAAGTTTAATTTGAGACAGTAAAACTCCAAAAAAAAACCGAGCGCTAATCACCGAAACGCGTAATTTCCCGGTGGCGCGCGAAATACGCGCGCAGTCCACTGGCACGTCCTACCCCAACGAAAAATGAATACACACTGAATTTCCTCCCCGAATTACTCACGCTGCTTGGTTTCTCTCTCAGAGCTGCTCACGTGTCGCGTCATGTGTATGCATTTTTTAATGCGCACGCGCGCGAGCTGTTGGCTGCGTCGTCTGTCGTGTATGTTTTTTGGCTCTCGGTCATGAGTTTAGTAATTCAAGTCGTTAAAAAAATAAACTAAAAATAAAACAAATTAAAAATACTCGTAAATAATGAAAAACAGTCAGAAGTTCTTACTTCATTAATGGAGAAGAATGGACCTACCTACCTACCTACCTACCTATGGATCTGGTGAAATGATTCAGCAAGGACTTAATTAAGATCAATTTTCAATACTCTTGGAGCACAAAAGGAAACAGTTGCGGCCCTCCAGGAAGAAAAAATTGTCAAAAGGTGCTAAGACTCAATAAAAAAAAAATTATTTCATTTTTTCCACAGTCATAACAAAATAAATGTAAAAATTTTAATTGCATTAAATTGATGAATAAATTTTAATTTTATTTAATTTAATCTAATTAATTAATTAAGTTTAATTTGAGACAGTAAAACTCCAAAAAAAAACCGAGCGCTAATCACCGAAACGCGTAATTTCCCGGTGGCGCGCGAAATACGCGCGCAGTCCACTGGCACGTCCTACCCCAACGAAAAATGAATACACACTGAATTTCCTCCCCGAATTACTCACGCTGCTTGGTTTCTCTCTCAGAGCTGCTCGCGTGTCGCGTCATGTGTATGCATTTTTTAATGCGCACGCGCGCGAGCTGTTGGCTGCGTCGTCTGTCGTGTATGTTTTTTGGCTCTCGGTCATGAGTTTAGTAATTCAAGTCGTTAAAAAAATAAACTAAAAATAAAACAAATTAAAAATACTCGTAAATAATGAAAAACAGTCAGAAGTTCTTACTTCATTAATGGAGAAGAATGGACCTACCTACCTACCTACCTACCTATGGATCTGGTGAAATGATTCAGCAAGGACTTAATTAAGATCAATTTTCAATACTCTTGGAGCACAAAAGGAAACAGTTGCGGCCCTCCAGGAAGAAAAAATTGTCAAAAGGTGCTAAGACTCAATAAAAAAAAAAATTATTTCATTTTTTCCACAGTCATAACAAAATAAATGTAAAAATTTTAATTGCATTAAATTGATGAATAAATTTTAATTTTATTTAATTTAATCTAATTAATTAATTAAGTTTAATTTGAGACAGTAAAACTCCAAAAAAAAACCGAGCGCTAATCACCGAAACGCGTAATTTCCCGGTGGCGCGCGAAATACGCGCGCAGTCCACTGGCACGTCCTACCCCAACGAAAAATGAATACACACTGAATTTCCTCCCCGAATTACTCACGCTGCTTGGTTTCTCTCTCAGAGCTGCTCACGTGTCGCGTCATGTGTATGCATTTTTTAATGCGCACGCGCGCGAGCTGTTGGCTGCGTCGTCTGTCGTGTATGTTTTTTGGCTCTCGGTCATGAGTTTAGTAATTCAAGTCGTTAAAAAATAAACTAAAAATAAAACAAATTAAAAATACTCGTAAATAATGAAAAACAGTCAGAAGTTCTTACTTCATTAATGGAGAAGAATGGACCTACCTACCTACCTACCTATGGATCTGGTGAAATGATTCAGCAAGGACTTAATTAAGATCAATTTTCAATACTCTTGGAGCACAAAAGGAAACAGAAAAAATTGTCAAAAGGTGCTAAGACTCAATAAAAAAAAAATTATTTCATTTTTTCCACAGTCATAACAAAATAAATGTAAAAATTTTAATTGCATTAAATTGATGAATAAATTTTAATTTTATTTAATTTAATCTAATTAATTAATTAAGTTTAATTTGAGACAGTAAAACTCCAAAAAAAAACCGAGCGCTAATCACCGAAACGCGTAATTTCCCGGTGGCGCGCGAAATACGCGCGCAGTCCACTGGCACGTCCTACCCCAACGAAAAATGAATACACACTGAATTTCCTCCCCGAATTACTCACGCTGCTTGGTTTCTCTCTCAGAGCTGCTCACGTGTCGCGTCATGTGTATGCATTTTTTAATGCGCACGCGCGCGAGCTGTTGGCTGCGTCGTCTGTCGTGTATGTTTTTTGGCTCTCGGTCATGAGTTTAGTAATTCAAGTCGTTAAAAAATAAACTAAAAATAAAACAAATTAAAAATACTCGTAAATAATGAAAAACAGTCAGAAGTTCTTACTTCATTAATGGAGAAGAATGGACCTACCTACCTACCTACCTATGGATCTGGTGAAATGATTCAGCAAGGATTTAATTAAGATCAATTTTCAATACTCTTGGAGCACAAAAGGAAACAGAAAAAATTGTCAAAAGGTGCTAAGACTCAATAAAAAAAAATTGTTTCATTTTTTCCACAGTCATAACAAAATAAATGTAAAAATTTTAATTGCATTAAATTGATGAATAAATTTTAATTTTATTTAATTTAATCTAATTAATTAATTAAGTTTAATTTGAGACAGTAAAACTCCAAAAAAAAACCGAGCGCTAATCACCGAAACGCGTAATTTCCCGGTGGCGCGCGAAATACGCGCGCAGTCCACTGGCACGTC
The DNA here is from genome assembly GCA_949715645.1 of Portevinia maculata. Classification (NCBI taxonomy): domain Eukaryota; kingdom Metazoa; phylum Arthropoda; class Insecta; order Diptera; family Syrphidae; genus Portevinia; species Portevinia maculata. Next base: position 30,918 of record CATIYB010000039.1, read on the forward strand.
CTACCCCAACGAAAAATGAATACACACTGAATTTCCTCCCCGAATTACTCACGCTGCTTGGTTTCTCTCTCAGAGCTGCTCGCGTGTCGCGTCATGTGTATGCATTTTTTAATGCGCACGCGCGCGAGCTGTTGGCTGCGTCGTCTGTCGTGTATGTTTTTTGGCTCTCGGTCATGAGTTTAGTAATTCAAGTCGTTAAAAAAATAAACTAAAAATAAAACAAATTAAAAATACTCGTAAATAATGAAAAACAGTCAGAAGTTCTTACTTCATTAATGGAGAAGAATGGACCTACCTACCTACCTACCTATGGATCTGGTGAAATGATTCAGCAAGGACTTAATTAAGATCAATTTTCAATACTCTTGGAGCACAAAAGGAAACAGTTGCGGCCCTCCAGGAAGAAAAAATTGTCAAAAGGTGCTAAGACTCAATAAAAAAAAAAATTATTTCATTTTTTCCACAGTCATAACAAAATAAATGTAAAAATTTTAATTGCATTAAATTGATGAATAAATTTTAATTTTATTTAATTTAATCTAATTAATTAATTAAGTTTAATTTGAGACAGTAAAACTCCAAAAAAAAACCGAGCGCTAATCACCGAAACGCGTAATTTCCCGGTGGCGCGCGAAATACGCGCGCAGTCCACTGGCACGTCCTACCCCAACGAAAAATGAATACACACTGAATTTCCTCCCCGAATTACTCACGCTGCTTGGTTTCTCTCTCAGAGCTGCTCACGTGTCGCGTCATGTGTATGCATTTTTTAATGCGCACGCGCGCGAGCTGTTGGCTGCGTCGTCTGTCGTGTATGTTTTTTGGCTCTCGGTCATGAGTTTAGTAATTCAAGTCGTTAAAAAATAAACTAAAAATAAAACAAATTAAAAATACTCGTAAATAATGAAAAACAGTCAGAAGTTCTTACTTCATTAATGGAGAAGAATGGACCTACCTACCTACCTACCTATGGATCTGGTGAAATGATTCAGCAAGGACTTAATTAAGATCAATTTTCAATACTCTTGGAGCACAAAAGGAAACAGAAAAAATTGTCAAAAGGTGCTAAGACTCAATAAAAAAAAAATTATTTCATTTTTTCCACAGTCATAACAAAATAAATGTAAAAATTTTAATTGCATTAAATTGATGAATAAATTTTAATTTTATTTAATTTAATCTAATTAATTAATTAAGTTTAATTTGAGACAGTAAAACTCCAAAAAAAAACCGAGCGCTAATCACCGAAACGCGTAATTTCCCGGTGGCGCGCGAAATACGCGCGCAGTCCACTGGCACGTCCTACCCCAACGAAAAATGAATACACACTGAATTTCCTCCCCGAATTACTCACGCTGCTTGGTTTCTCTCTCAGAGCTGCTCGCGTGTCGCGTCATGTGTATGCATTTTTTAATGCGCACGCGCGCGAGCTGTTGGCTGCGTCGTCTGTCGTGTATGTTTTTTGGCTCTCGGTCATGAGTTTAGTAATTCAAGTCGTTAAAAAAATAAACTAAAAATAAAACAAATTAAAAATACTCGTAAATAATGAAAAACAGTCAGAAGTTCTTACTTCATTAATGGAGAAGAATGGACCTACCTACCTACCTACCTATGGATCTGGTGAAATGATTCAGCAAGGACTTAATTAAGATCAATTTTCAATACTCTTGGAGCACAAAAGGAAACAGTTGCGGCCCTCCAGGAAGAAAAAATTGTCAAAAGGTGCTAAGACTCAATAAAAAAAAAAATTATTTCATTTTTTCCACAGTCATAACAAAATAAATGTAAAAATTTTAATTGCATTAAATTGATGAATAAATTTTAATTTTATTTAATTTAATCTAATTAATTAATTAAGTTTAATTTGAGACAGTAAAACTCCAAAAAAAAACCGAGCGCTAATCACCGAAACGCGTAATTTCCCGGTGGCGCGCGAAATACGCGCGCAGTCCACTGGCACGTCCTACCCCAACGAAAAATGAATACACACTGAATTTCCTCCCCGAATTACTCACGCTGCTTGGTTTCTCTCTCAGAGCTGCTCACGTGTCGCGTCATGTGTATGCATTTTTTAATGCGCACGCGCGCGAGCTGTTGGCTGCGTCGTCTGTCGTGTATGTTTTTTGGCTCTCGGTCATGAGTTTAGTAATTCAAGTCGTTAAAAAATAAACTAAAAATAAAACAAATTAAAAATACTCGTAAATAATGAAAAACAGTCAGAAGTTCTTACTTCATTAATGGAGAAGAATGGACCTACCTACCTACCTACCTATGGATCTGGTGAAATGATTCAGCAAGGACTTAATTAAGATCAATTTTCAATACTCTTGGAGCACAAAAGGAAACAGAAAAAATTGTCAAAAGGTGCTAAGACTCAATAAAAAAAAAATTATTTCATTTTTTCCACAGTCATAACAAAATAAATGTAAAAATTTTAATTGCATTAAATTGATGAATAAATTTTAATTTTATTTAATTTAATCTAATTAATTAATTAAGTTTAATTTGAGACAGTAAAACTCCAAAAAAAAACCGAGCGCTAATCACCGAAACGCGTAATTTCCCGGTGGCGCGCGAAATACGCGCGCAGTCCACTGGCACGTCCTACCCCAACGAAAAATGAATACACACTGAATTTCCTCCCCGAATTACTCACGCTGCTTGGTTTCTCTCTCAGAGCTGCTCACGTGTCGCGTCATGTGTATGCATTTTTTAATGCGCACGCGCGCGAGCTGTTGGCTGCGTCGTCTGTCGTGTATGTTTTTTGGCTCTCGGTCATGAGTTTAGTAATTCAAGTCGTTAAAAAATAAACTAAAAATAAAACAAATTAAAAATACTCGTAAATAATGAAAAACAGTCAGAAGTTCTTACTTCATTAATGGAGAAGAATGGACCTACCTACCTACCTACCTATGGATCTGGTGAAATGATTCAGCAAGGACTTAATTAAGATCAATTTTCAATACTCTTGGAGCACAAAAGGAAACAGAAAAAATTGTCAAAAGGTGCTAAGACTCAATAAAAAAAAAATTATTTCATTTTTTCCACAGTCATAACAAAATAAATGTAAAAATTTTAATTGCATTAAATTGATGAATAAATTTTAATTTTATTTAATTTAATCTAATTAATTAATTAAGTTTAATTTGAGACAGTAAAACTCCAAAAAAAAAACCGAGCGCTAATCACCGAAACGCGTAATTTCCCGGTGGCGCGCGAAATACGCGCGCAGTCCACTGGCACGTCCTACCCCAACGAAAAATGAATACACACTGAATTTCCTCCCCGAATTACTCACGCTGCTTGGTTTCTCTCTCAGAGCTGCTCGCGTGTCGCGTCATGTGTATGCATTTTTTAATGCGCACGCGCGCGAGCTGTTGGCTGCGTCGTCTGTCGTGTATGTTTTTTGGCTCTCGGTCATGAGTTTAGTAATTCAAGTCGTTAAAAAAATAAACTAAAAATAAAACAAATTAAAAATACTCGTAAATAATGAAAAACAGTCAGAAGTTCTTACTTCATTAATGGAGAAGAATGGACCTACCTACCTACCTACCTATGGATCTGGTGAAATGATTCAGCAAGGACTTAATTAAGATCAATTTTCAATACTCTTGGAGCACAAAAGGAAACAGTTGCGGCCCTCCAGGAAGAAAAAATTGTCAAAAGGTGCTAAGACTCAATAAAAAAAAAATTATTTCATTTTTTCCACAGTCATAACAAAATAAATGTAAAAATTTTAATTGCATTAAATTGATGAATAAATTTTAATTTTATTTAATTTAATCTAATTAATTAATTAAGTTTAATTTGAGACAGTAAAACTCCAAAAAAAAACCGAGCGCTAATCACCGAAACGCGTAATTTCCCGGTGGCGCGCGAAATACGCGCGCAGTCCACTGGCACGTCCTACCCCGACGAAAAATGAATACACACTGAATTTCCTCCCCGAATTACTCACGCTGCTTGGTTTCTCTCTCAGAGCTGCTCACGTGTCGCGTCATGTGTATGCATTTTTTAATGCGCACGCGCGCGAGCTGTTGGCTGCGTCGTCTGTCGTGTATGTTTTTTGGCTCTCGGTCATGAGTTTAGTAATTCAAGTCGTTAAAAAATAAACTAAAAATAAAACAAATTAAAAATACTCGTAAATAATGAAAAACAGTCAGAAGTTCTTACTTCATTAATGGAGAAGAATGGACCTACCTACCTACCTACCTATGGATCTGGTGAAATGATTCAGCAAGGACTTAATTAAGATCAATTTTCAATACTCTTGGAGCACAAAAGGAAACAGAAAAAATTGTCAAAAGGTGCTAAGACTCAATAAAAAAAAAATTATTTCATTTTTTCCACAGTCATAACAAAATAAATGTAAAAATTTTAATTGCATTAAATTGATGAATAAATTTTAATTTTATTTAATTTAATCTAATTAATTAGTTAAGTTTAATTTGAGACAGTAAAACTCCAAAAAAAAACCGAGCGCTAATCACCGAAACGCGTAATTTCCCGGTGGCGCGCGAAATACGCGCGCAGTCCACTGGCACGTCCTACCCCAACGAAAAATGAATACACACTGAATTTCCTCCCCGAATTACTCACGCTGCTTGGTTTCTCTCTCAGAGCTGCTCACGTGTCGCGTCATGTGTATGCATTTTTTAATGCGCACGCGCGCGAGCTGTTGGCTGCGTCGTCTGTCGTGTATGTTTTTTGGCTCTCGGTCATGAGTTTAGTAATTCAAGTCGTTAAAAAATAAACTAAAAATAAAACAAATTAAAAATACTCGTAAATAATGAAAAACAGTCAGAAGTTCTTACTTCATTAATGGAGAAGAATGGACCTACCTACCTACCTACCTATGGATCTGGTGAAATGATTCAGCAAGGACTTAATTAAGATCAATTTTCAATACTCTTGGAGCACAAAAGGAAACAGAAAAAATTGTCAAAAGGTGCTAAGACTCAATAAAAAAAAAATTATTTCATTTTTTCCACAGTCATAACAAAATAAATGTAAAATTTTTAATTGCATTAAATTGATGAATAAATTTAAATTTTATTTAATTTAATCTAATTAATTAATTAAGTTTAATTTGAGACAGTAAAACTCCAAAAAAAAACCGAGCGCTAATCACCGAAACGCGTAATTTCCCGGTGGCGCGCGAAATACGCGCGCAGTCCACTGGCACGTCCTACCCCAACGAAAAATGAATACACACTGAATTTCCTCCCCGAATTACTCACGCTGCTTGGTTTCTCTCTCAGAGCTGCTCGCGTGTCGCGTCATGTGTATGCATTTTTTAATGCGCACGCGCGCGAGCTGTTGGCTGCGTCGTCTGTCGTGTATGTTTTTTGGCTCTCGGTCATGAGTTTAGTAATTCAAGTCGTTAAAAAAATAAACTAAAAATAAAACAAATTAAAAATACTCGTAAATAATGAAAAACAGTCAGAAGTTCTTACTTCATTAATGGAGAAGAATGGACCTACCTACCTACCTACCTACCTATGGATCTGGTGAAATGATTCAGCAAGGACTTAATTAAGATCAATTTTCAATACTCTTGGAGCACAAAAGGAAACAGTTGCGGCCCTCCAGGAAGAAAAAATTGTCAAAAGGTGCTAAGACTCAATAAAAAAAAAATTATTTCATTTTTTCCACAGTCATAACAAAATAAATGTAAAAATTTTAATTGCATTAAATTGATGAATAAATTTTAATTTTATTTAATTTAATCTAATTAATTAATTAAGTTTAATTTGAGACAGTAAAACTCCAAAAAAAAACCGAGCGCTAATCACCGAAACGCGTAATTTCCCGGTGGCGCGCGAAATACGCGCGCAGTCCACTGGCACGTCCTACCCCAACGAAAAATGAATACACACTGAATTTCCTCCCCGAATTACTCACGCTGCTTGGTTTCTCTCTCAGAGCTGCTCGCGTGTCGCGTCATGTGTATGCATTTTTTAATGCGCACGCGCGCGAGCTGTTGGCTGCGTCGTCTGTCGTGTATGTTTTTTGGCTCTCGGTCATGAGTTTAGTAATTCAAGTCGTTAAAAAAATAAACTAAAAATAAAACAAATTAAAAATACTCGTAAATAATGAAAAACAGTCAGAAGTTCTTACTTCATTAATGGAGAAGAATGGACCTACCTACCTACCTACCTATGGATCTGGTGAAATGATTCAGCAAGGACTTAATTAAGATCAATTTTCAATACTCTTGGAGCACAAAAGGAAACAGTTGCGGCCCTCCAGGAAGAAAAAATTGTCAAAAGGTGCTAAGACTCAATAAAAAAAAAATTATTTCATTTTTTCCACAGTCATAACAAAATAAATGTAAAAATTTTAATTGCATTAAATTGATGAATAAATTTTAATTTTATTTAATTTAATCTAATTAATTAATTAAGTTTAATTTGAGACAGTAAAACTCCAAAAAAAAACCGAGCGCTAATCACCGAAACGCGTAATTTCCCGGTGGCGCGCGAAATACGCGCGCAGTCCACTGGCACGTCCTACCCCAACGAAAAATGAATACACACTGAATTTCCTCCCCGAATTACTCACGCTGCTTGGTTTCTCTCTCAGAGCTGCTCGCGTGTCGCGTCATGTGTATGCATTTTTTAATGCGCACGCGCGCGAGCTGTTGGCTGCGTCGTCTGTCGTGTATGTTTTTTGGCTCTCGGTCATGAGTTTAGTAATTCAAGTCGTTAAAAAAATAAACTAAAAATAAAACAAATTAAAAATACTCGTAAATAATGAAAAACAGTCAGAAGTTCTTACTTCATTAATGGAGAAGAATGGACCTACCTACCTACCTACCTATGGATCTGGTGAAATGATTCAGCAAGGACTTAATTAAGATCAATTTTCAATACTCTTGGAGCACAAAAGGAAACAGTTGCGGCCCTCCAGGAAGAAAAAATTGTCAAAAGGTGCTAAGACTCAATAAAAAAAAAAATTATTTCATTTTTTCCACAGTCATAACAAAATAAATGTAAAAATTTTAATTGCATTAAATTGATGAATAAATTTTAATTTTATTTAATTTAATCTAATTAATTAATTAAGTTTAATTTGAGACAGTAAAACTCCAAAAAAAAACCGAGCGCTAATCACCGAAACGCGTAATTTCCCGGTGGCGCGCGAAATACGCGCGCAGTCCACTGGCACGTCCTACCCCAACGAAAAATGAATACACACTGAATTTCCTCCCCGAATTACTCACGCTGCTTGGTTTCTCTCTCAGAGCTGCTCACGTGTCGCGTCATGTGTATGCATTTTTTAATGCGCACGCGCGCGAGCTGTTGGCTGCGTCGTCTGTCGTGTATGTTTTTTGGCTCTCGGTCATGAGTTTAGTAATTCAAGTCGTTAAAAAATAAACTAAAAATAAAACAAATTAAAAATACTCGTAAATAATGAAAAACAGTCAGAAGTTCTTACTTCATTAATGGAGAAGAATGGACCTACCTACCTACCTACCTATGGATCTGGTGAAATGATTCAGCAAGGACTTAATTAAGATCAATTTTCAATACTCTTGGAGCACAAAAGGAAACAGTTGCGGCCCTCCAGGAAGAAAAAATTGTCAAAAGGTGCTAAGACTCAATAAAAAAAAAATTATTTCATTTTTTCCACAGTCATAACAAAATAAATGTAAAAATTTTAATTGCATTAAATTGATGAATAAATTTTATTTAATTTAATCTAATTAATTAATTAAGTTTAATTTGAGACAGTAAAACTCCAAAAAAAAACCGAGCGCTAATCACCGAAACGCGTAATTTCCCGGTGGCGCGCGAAATACGCGCGCAGTCCACTGGCACGTCCTACCCCAACGAAAAATGAATACACACTGAATTTCCTCCCCGAATTACTCACGCTGCTTGGTTTCTCTCTCAGAGCTGCTCGCGTGTCGCGTCATGTGTATGCATTTTTTAATGCGCACGCGCGCGAGCTGTTGGCTGCGTCGTCTGTCGTGTATGTTTTTTGACTCTCGGTCATGAGTTTAGTAATTCAAGTCGTTAAAAAAATAAACTAAAAATAAAACAAATTAAAAATACTCGTAAATAATGAAAAACAGTCAGAAGTTCTTACTTCATTAATGGAGAAGAATGGACCTACCTACCTACCTACCTATGGATCTGGTGAAATGATTCAGCAAGGACTTAATTAAGATCAATTTTCAATACTCTTGGAGCACAAAAGGAAACAGTTGCGGCCCTCCAGGAAGAAAAAATTGTCAAAAGGTGCTAAGACTCAATAAAAAAAAAAATTATTTCATTTTTTCCACAGTCATAACAAAATAAATGTAAAAATTTTAATTGCATTAAATTGATGAATAAATTTTAATTTTATTTAATTTAATCTAATTAATTAATTAAGTTTAATTTGAGACAGTAAAACTCCAAAAAAAAACCGAGCGCTAATCACCGAAACGCGTAATTTCCCGGTGGCGCGCGAAATACGCGCGCAGTCCACTGGCACGTCCTACCCCAACGAAAAATGAATACACACTGAATTTCCTCCCCGAATTACTCACGCTGCTTGGTTTCTCTCTCAGAGCTGCTCACGTGTCGCGTCATGTGTATGCATTTTTTAATGCGCACGCGCGCGAGCTGTTGGCTGCGTCGTCTGTCGTGTATGTTTTTTGGCTCTCGGTCATGAGTTTAGTAATTCAAGTCGTTAAAAAATAAACTAAAAATAAAACAAATTAAAAATACTCGTAAATAATGAAAAACAGTCAGAAGTTCTTACTTCATTAATGGAGAAGAATGGACCTACCTACCTACCTACCTATGGATCTGGTGAAATGATTCAGCAAGGACTTAATTAAGATCAATTTTCAATACTCTTGGAGCACAAAAGGAAACAGTTGCGGCCCTCCAGGAAGAAAAAATTGTCAAAAGGTGCTAAGACTCAATAAAAAAAAAATTATTTCATTTTTTCCACAGTCATAACAAAATAAATGTAAAAATTTTAATTGCATTAAATTGATGAATAAATTTTAATTTTATTTAATTTAATCTAATTAATTAATTAAGTTTAATTTGAGACAGTAAAACTCCAAAAAAAAACCGAGCGCTAATCACCGAAACGCGTAATTTCCCGGTGGCGCGCGAAATACGCGCGCAGTCCACTGGCACGTCCTACCCCAACGAAAAATGAATACACACTGAATTTCCTCCCCGAATTACTCACGCTGCTTGGTTTCTCTCTCAGAGCTGCTCGCGTGTCGCGTCATGTGTATGCATTTTTTAATGCGCACGCGCGCGAGCTGTTGGCTGCGTCGTCTGTCGTGTATGTTTTTTGGCTCTCGGTCATGAGTTTAGTAATTCAAGTCGTTAAAAAAATAAACTAAAAATAAAACAAATTAAAAATACTCGTAAATAATGAAAAACAGTCAGAAGTACTTACTTCATTAATGGAGAAGAATGGACCTACCTACCTACCTACCTATGGATCTGGTGAAATGATTCAGCAAGGACTTAATTAAGATCAATTTTCAATACTCTTGGAGCACAAAAGGAAACAGTTGCGGCCCTCCAGGAAGAAAAAATTGTCAAAAGGTGCTAAGACTCAATAAAAAAAAAAATTATTTCATTTTTTCCACAGTCATAACAAAATAAATGTAAAAATTTTAATTGCATTAAATTGATGAATAAATTTTAATTTTATTTAATTTAATCTAATTAATTAATTAAGTTTAATTTGAGACAGTAAAACTCCAAAAAAAAACCGAGCGCTAATCACCGAAACGCGTAATTTCCCGGTGGCGCGCGAAATACGCGCGCAGTCCACTGGCACGTCCTACCCCAACGAAAAATGAATACACACTGAATTTCCTCCCCGAATTACTCACGCTGCTTGGTTTCTCTCTCAGAGCTGCTCACGTGTCGCGTCATGTGTATGCATTTTTTAATGCGCACGCGCGCGAGCTGTTGGCTGCGTCGTCTGTCGTGTATGTTTTTTGGCTCTCGGTCATGAGTTTAGTAATTCAAGTCGTTAAAAAAATAAACTAAAAATAAAACAAATTAAAAATACTCGTAAATAATGAAAAACAGTCAGAAGTTCTTACTTCATTAATGGAGAAGAATGGACCTACCTACCTACCTACCTATGGATCTGGTGAAATGATTCAGCAAGGACTTAATTAAGATCAATTTTCAATACTCTTGGAGCACAAAAGGAAACAGTTGCGGCCCTCCAGGAAGAAAAAATTGTCAAAAGGTGCTAAGACTCAATAAAAAAAAAATTATTTCATTTTTTCCACAGTCATAACAAAATAAATGTAAAAATTTTAATTGCATTAAATTGATGAATAAATTTTAATTTTATTTAATTTAATCTAATTAATTAATTAAGTTTAATTTGAGACAGTAAAACTCCAAAAAAAAACCGAGCGCTAATCACCGAAACGCGTAATTTCCCGGTGGCGCGCGAAATACGCGCGCAGTCCACTGGCACGTCCTACCCCAACGAAAAATGAATACACACTGAATTTCCTCCCCGAATTACTCACGCTGCTTGGTTTCTCTCTCAGAGCTGCTCGCGTGTCGCGTCATGTGTATGCATTTTTTAATGCGCACGCGCGCGAGCTGTTGGCTGCGTCGTCTGTCGTGTATGTTTTTTGGCTCTCGGTCATGAGTTTAGTAATTCAAGTCGTTAAAAAAATAAACTAAAAATAAAACAAATTAAAAATACTCGTAAATAATGAAAAACAGTCAGAAGTTCTTACTTCATTAATGGAGAAGAATGGACCTACCTACCTACCTACCTATGGATCTGGTGAAATGATTCAGCAAGGACTTAATTAAGATCAATTTTCAATACTCTTGGAGCACAAAAGGAAACAGTTGCGGCCCTCCAGGAAGAAAAAATTGTCAAAAGGTGCTAAGACTCAATAAAAAAAAAATTATTTCATTTTTTCCACAGTCATAACAAAATAAATGTAAAAATTTTAATTGCATTAAATTGATGAATAAATTTTAATTTTATTTAATTTAATCTAATTAATTAATTAAGTTTAATTTGAGACAGTAAAACTCCAAAAAAAACCGAGCGCTAATCACCGAAACGCGTAATTTCCCGGTGGCGCGCGAAATACGCGCGCAGTCCACTGGCACGTCCTACCCCAACGAAAAATGAATACACACTGAATTTCCTCCCCGAATTACTCACGCTGCTTGGTTTCTCTCTCAGAGCTGCTCACGTGTCGCGTCATGTGTATGCATTTTTTAATGCGCACGCGCGCGAGCTGTTGGCTGCGTCGTCTGTCGTGTATGTTTTTTGGCTCTCGGTCATGAGTTTAGTAATTCAAGTCGTTAAAAAATAAACTAAAAATAAAACAAATTAAAAATACTCGTAAATAATGAAAAACAGTCAGAAGTTCTTACTTCATTAATGGAGAAGAATGGACCTACCTACCTACCTACCTATGGATCTGGTGAAATGATTCAGCAAGGACTTAATTAAGATCAATTTTCAATACTCTTGGAGCACAAAAGGAAACAGTTGCGGCCCTCCAGGAAGAAAAAATTGTCAAAAGGTGCTAAGACTCAATAAAAAAAAAATTATTTCATTTTTTCCACAGTCATAACAAAATAAATGTAAAAATTTTAATTGCATTAAATTGATGAATAAATTTTAATTTTATTTAATTTAATCTAATTAATTAATTAAGTTTAATTTGAGACAGTAAAACTCCAAAAAAAAACCGAGCGCTAATCACCGAAACGCGTAATTTCCCGGTGGCGCGCGAAATACGCGCGCAGTCCACTGGCACGTCCTACCCCAACGAAAAATGAATACACACTGAATTTCCTCCCCGAATTACTCACGCTGCTTGGTTTCTCTCTCAGAGCTGCTCGCGTGTCGCGTCATGTGTATGCATTTTTTAATGCGCACGCGCGCGAGCTGTTGGCTGCGTCGTCTGTCGTGTATGTTTTTTGGCTCTCGGTCATGAGTTTAGTAATTCAAGTCGTTAAAAAAATAAACTAAAAATAAAACAAATTAAAAATACTCGTAAATAATGAAAAACAGTCAGAAGTTCTTACTTCATTAATGGAGAAGAATGGACCTACCTACCTACCTACCTATGGATCTGGTGAAATGATTCAGCAAGGACTTAATTAAGATCAATTTTCAATACTCTTGGAGCACAAAAGGAAACAGTTGCGGCCCTCCAGGAAGAAAAAATTGTCAAAAGGTGCTAAGACTCAATAAAAAAAAAATTATTTCATTTTTTCCACAGTCATAACAAAATAAATGTAAAAATTTTAATTGCATTAAATTGATGAATAAATTTTAATTTTATTTAATTTAATCTAATTAATTAATTAAGTTTAATTTGAGACAGTAAAACTCCAAAAAAAAACCGAGCGCTAATCACCGAAACGCGTAATTTCCCGGTGGCGCGCGAAATACGCGCGCAGTCCACTGGCACGTCCTACCCCAACGAAAAATGAATACACACTGAATTTCCTCCCGAATTACTCACGCTGCTTGGTTTCTCTCTCAGAGCTGCTCACGTGTCGCGTCATGTGTATGCATTTTTTAATGCGCACGCGCGCGAGCTGTTGGCTGCGTCGTCTGTCGTGTATGTTTTTTGGCTCTCGGTCATGAGTTTAGTAATTCAAGTCGTTAAAAAAATAAACTAAAAATAAAACAAATTAAAAATACTCGTAAATAATGAAAAACAGTCAGAAGTTCTTACTTCATTAATGGAGAAGAATGGACCTACCTACCTACCTACCTATGGATCTGGTGAAATGATTCAGCAAGGACTTAATTAAGATCAATTTTCAATACTCTTGGAGCACAACAGGAAACAGTTGCGGCCCTCCAGGAAGAAAAAATTGTCAAAAGGTGCTAAGACTCAATAAAAAAAAAATTATTTCATTTTTTCCACAGTCATAACAAAATAAATGTAAAAATTTTAATTGCATTAAATTGATGAATAAATTTTAATTTTATTTAATTTAATCTAATTAATTAATTAAGTTTAATTTGAGACAGTAAAACTCCAAAAAAAAACCGAGCGCTAATCACCGAAACGCGTAATTTCCCGGTGGCGCGCGAAATACGCGCGCAGTCCACTGGCACGTCCTACCCCAACGAAAAATGAATACACACTGAATTTCCTCCCCGAATTACTCACGCTGCTTGGTTTCTCTCTCAGAGCTGCTCGCGTGTCGCGTCATGTGTATGCATTTTTTAATGCGCACGCGCGCGAGCTGTTGGCTGCGTCGTCTGTCGTGTATGTTTTTTGGCTCTCGGTCATGAGTTTAGTAATTCAAGTCGTTAAAAAAATAAACTAAAAATAAAACAAATTAAAAACACTCGTAAATAATGAAAAACAGTCAGAAGTTCTTACTTCATTAATGGAGAAGAATGGACCTACCTACCTACCTACCTACCTATGGATCTGGTGAAATGATTCAGCAAGGACTTAATTAAGATCAATTTTCAATACTCTTGGAGCACAAAAGGAAACAGTTGCGGCCCTCCAAGAAGAAAAAATTGTCAAAAGGTGCTAAGACTCAATAAAAAAAAAATTATTTCATTTTTTCCACAGTCATAACAAAATAAATGTAAAAATTTTAATTGCATTAAATTGATGAATAAATTTTAATTTTATTTAATTTAATCTAATTAATTAATTAAGTTTAATTTGAGACAGTAAAACTCCAAAAAAAAACCGAGCGCTAATCACCGAAACGCGTAATTTCCCGGTGGCGCGCGAAATACGCGCGCAGTCCACTGGCACGTCCTACCCCAACGAAAAATGAATACACACTGAATTTCCTCCCCGAATTACTCACGCTGCTTGGTTTCTCTCTCAGAGCTGCTCGCGTGTCGCGTCATGTGTATGCATTTTTTAATGCGCACGCGCGCGAGCTGTTGGCTGCGTCGTCTGTCGTGTATGTTTTTTGGCTCTCGGTCATGAGTTTAGTAATTCAAGTCGTTAAAAAAATAAACTAAAAATAAAACAAATTAAAAATACTCGTAAATAATGAAAAACAGTCAGAAGTTCTTACTTCATTAATGGAGAAGAATGGACCTACCTACCTACCTACCTATGGATCTGGTGAAATGATTCAGCAAGGACTTAATTAAGATCAATTTTCAATACTCTTGGAGCACAAAAGGAAACAGTTGCGGCCCTCCAGGAAGAAAAAATTGTCAAAAGGTGCTAAGACTCAATAAAAAAAAAATTATTTCATTTTTTCCACAGTCATAACAAAATAAATGTAAAAATTTTAATTGCATTAAATTGATGAATAAATTTTAATTTTATTTAATTTAATCTAATTAATTAATTAAGTTTAATTTGAGACAGTAAAACTCCAAAAAAAAACCGAGCGCTAATCACCGAAACGCGTAATTTCCCGGTGGCGCGCGAAATACGCGCGCAGTCCACTGGCACGTCCTACCCCAACGAAAAATGAATACACACTGAATTTCCTCCCCGAATTACTCACGCTGCTTGGTTTCTCTCTCAGAGCTGCTCACGTGTCGCGTCATGTGTATGCATTTTTTAATGCGCACGCGCGCGAGCTGTTGGCTGCGTCGTCTGTCGTGTATGTTTTTTGGCTCTCGGTCATGAGTTTAGTAATTCAAGTCGTTAAAAAATAAACTAAAAATAAAACAAATTAAAAATACTCGTAAATAATGAAAAACAGTCAGAAGTTCTTACTTCATTAATGGAGAAGAATGGACCTACCTACCTACCTACCTATGGATCTGGTGAAATGATTCAGCAAGGACTTAATTAAGATCAATTTTCAATACTCTTGGAGCACAAAAGGAAACAGTTGCGGCCCTCCAGGAAGAAAAAATTGTCAAAAGGTGCTAAGACTCAATAAAAAAAAAATTATTTCATTTTTTCCACAGTCATAACAAAATAAATGTAAAAATTTTAATTGCATTAAATTGATGAATAAATTTTAATTTTATTTAATTTAATCTAATTAATTAATTAAGTTTAATTTGAGACAGTAAAACTCCAAAAAAAAACCGAGCGCTAATCACCGAAACGCGTAATTTCCCGGTGGCGCGCGAAATACGCGCGCAGTCCACTGGCACGTCCTACCCCAACGAAAAATGAATACACACTGAATTTCCTCCCCGAATTACTCACGCTGCTTGGTTTCTCTCTCAGAGCTGCTCGCGTGTCGCGTCATGTGTATGCATTTTTTAATGCGCACGCGCGCGAGCTGTTGGCTGCGTCGTCTGTCGTGTATGTTTTTTGGCTCTCGGTCATGAGTTTAGTAATTCAAGTCGTTAAAAAAATAAACTAAAAATAAAACAAATTAAAAATACTCGTAAATAATGAAAAACAGTCAGAAGTTCTTACTTCATTAATGGAGAAGAATGGACCTACCTACCTACCTACCTATGGATCTGGTGAAATGATTCAGCAAGGACTTAATTAAGATCAATTTTCAATACTCTTGGAGCACAAAAGGAAACAGTTGCGGCCCTACAGGAAGAAAAAATTGTCAAAAGGTGCTAAGACTCAATAAAAAAAAAATTATTTCATTTTTTCCACAGTCATAACAAAATAAATGTAAAAATTTTAATTGCATTAAATTGATGAATAAATTTTAATTTTATTTAATTTAATCTAATTAATTAATTAAGTTTAATTTGAGACAGTAAAACTCCAAAAAAAAACCGAGCGCTAATCACCGAAACGCGTAATTTCCCGGTGGCGCGCGAAATACGCGCGCAGTCCACTGGCACGTCCTACCCCAACGAAAAATGAATACACACTGAATTTCCTCCCCGAATTACTCACGCTGCTTGGTTTCTCTCTCAGAGCTGCTCGCGTGTCGCGTCATGTGTATGCATTTTTTAATGCGCACGCGCGCGAGCTGTTGGCTGCGTCGTCTGTCGTGTATGTTTTTTGGCTCTCGGTCATGAGTTTAGTAATTCAAGTCGTTAAAAAAATAAACTAAAAATAAAACAAATTAAAAATACTCGTAAATAATGAAAAACAGTCAGAAGTTCTTACTTCATTAATGGAGAAGAATGGACCTACCTACCTACCTACCTATGGATCTGGTGAAATGATTCAGCAAGGACTTAATTAAGATCAATTTTCAATACTCTTGGAGCACAAAAGGAAACAGTTGCGGCCCTCCAGGAAGAAAAAATTGTCAAAAGGTGCTAAGACTCAATAAAAAAAAAAATTATTTCATTTTTTCCACAGTCATAACAAAATAAATGTAAAAATTTTAATTGCATTAAATTGATGAATAAATTTTAATTTTATTTAATTTAATCTAATTAATTAATTAAGTTTAATTTGAGACAGTAAAACTCCAAAAAAAAACCGAGCGCTAATCACCGAAACGCGTAATTTCCCGGTGGCGCGCGAAATACGCGCGCAGTCCACTGGCACGTCCTACCCCAACGAAAAATGAATACACACTGAATTTCCTCCCCGAATTACTCACGCTGCTTGGTTTCTCTCTCAGAGCTGCTCGCGTGTCGCGTCATGTGTATGCATTTTTTAATGCGCACGCGCGCGAGCTGTTGGCTGCGTCGTCTGTCGTGTATGTTTTTTGGCTCTCGGTCATGAGTTTAGTAATTCAAGTCGTTAAAAAAATAAACTAAAAATAAAACAAATTAAAAATACTCGTAAATAATGAAAAACAGTCAGAAGTTCTTACTTCATTAATGGAGAAGAATGGACCTACCTACCTACCTACCTATGGATCTGGTGAAATGATTCAGCAAGGACTTAATTAAGATCAATTTTCAATACTCTTGGAGCACAAAAGGAAACAGTTGCGGCCCTCCAGGAAGAAAAAATTGTCAAAAGGTGCTAAGACTCAATAAAAAAAAAATTATTTCATTTTTTCCACAGTCATAACAAAATAAATGTAAAAATTTTAATTGCATTAAATTGATGAATAAATTTTAATTTTATTTAATTTAATCTAATTAATTAATTAAGTTTAATTTGAGACAGTAAAACTCCAAAAAAAAACCGAGCGCTAATCACCGAAACGCGTAATTTCCCGGTGGCGCGCGAAATACGCGCGCAGTCCACTGGCACGTCCTACCTCAACGAAAAATGAATACACACTGAATTTCCTCCCCGAATTACTCACGCTGCTTGGTTTCTCTCTCAGAGCTGCTCGCGTGTCGCGTCATGTGTATGCATTTTTTAATGCGCACGCGCGCGAGCTGTTGGCTGCGTCGTCTGTCGTGTATGTTTTTTGGCTCTCGGTCATGAGTTTAGTAATTCAAGTCGTTAAAAAAATAAACTAAAAATAAAACAAATTAAAAATACTCGTAAATAATGAAAAACAGTCAGAAGTTCTTACTTCATTAATGGAGAAGAATGGACCTACCTACCTACCTACCTATGGATCTGGTGAAATGATTCAGCAAGGACTTAATTCAGATCAATTTTCAATACTCTTGGAGCACAAAAGGAAACAGTTGCGGCCCTCCAGGAAGAAAAAATTGTCAAAAGGTGCTAAGACTCAATAAAAAAAAAAATTATTTCATTTTTTCCACAGTCATAACAAAATAAATGTAAAAATTTTAATTGCATTAAATTGATGAATAAATTTTAATTTTATTTAATTTAATCTAATTAATTAATTAAGTTTAATTTGAGACAGTAAAACTCCAAAAAAAAACCGAGCGCTAATCACCGAAACGCGTAATTTCCCGGTGGCGCGCGAAATACGCGCGCAGTCCACTGGCACGTCCTACCCCAACGAAAAATGAATACACACTGAATTTCCTCCCCGAATTACTCACGCTGCTTGGTTTCTCTCTCAGAGCTGCTCGCGTGTCGCGTCATGTGTATGCATTTTTTAATGCGCACGCGCGCGAGCTGTTGGCTGCGTCGTCTGTCGTGTATGTTTTTGGCTCTCGGTCATGAGTTTAGTAATTCAAGTCGTTAAAAAAATAAACTAAAAATAAAACAAATTAAAAATACTCGTAAATAATGGAAAACAGTCAGAAGTTCTTACTTCATTAATGGAGAAGAATGGACCTACCTACCTACCTACCTATGGATCTGGTGAAATGATTCAGCAAGGACTTAATTAAGATCAATTTTCAATACTCTTGGAGCACAAAAGGAAACAGTTGCGGCCCTCCAGGAAGAAAAAATTGTCAAAAGGTGCTAAGACTCAATAAAAAAAAAATTATTTCATTTTTTCCACAGTCATAACAAAATAAATGTAAAAATTTTAATTGCATTAAATTGATGAATAAATTTTAATTTTATTTAATTTAATCTAATTAATTAATTAAGTTTAATTTGAGACAGTAAAACTCCAAAAAAAAACCGAGCGCTAATCACCGAAACGCGTAATTTCCCGGTGGCGCGCGAAATACGCGCGCAGTCCACTGGCACGTCCTACCCCAACGAAAAATGAATACACACTGAATTTCCTCCCCGAATTACTCACGCTGCTTGGTTTCTCTCTCAGAGCTGCTCGCGTGTCGCGTCATGTGTATGCATTTTTTAATGCGCACGCGCGCGAGCTGTTGGCTGCGTCGTCTGTCGTGTATGTTTTTTGGCTCTCGGTCATGAGTTTAGTAATTCAAGTCGTTAAAAAAATAAACTAAAAATAAAACAAATTAAAAATACTCGTAAATAATGAAAAACAGTCAGAAGTTCTTACTTCATTAATGGAGAAGAATGGACCTACCTACCTACCTACCTATGGATCTGGTGAAATGATTCAGCAAGGACTTAATTAAGATCAATTTTCAATACTCTTGGAGCACAAAAGGAAACAGTTGCGGCCCTCCAGGAAGAAAAAATTGTCAAAAGGTGCTAAGACTCAATAAAAAAAAAAATTATTTCATTTTTTCCACAGTCATAACAAAATAAATGTAAAAATTTTAATTGCATTAAATTGATGAATAAATTTTAATTTTATTTAATTTAATCTAATTAATTAATTAAGTTTAATTTGAGACAGTAAAACTCCAAAAAAAAACCGAGCGCTAATCACCGAAACGCGTAATTTCCCGGTGGCGCGCGAAATACGCGCGCAGTCCACTGGCACGTCCTACCCCAACGAAAAATGAATACACACTGAATTTCCTCCCCGAATTACTCACGCTGCTTGGTTTCTCTCTCAGAGCTGCTCGCGTGTCGCGTCATGTGTATGCATTTTTTAATGCGCACGCGCGCGAGCTGTTGGCTGCGTCGTCTGTCGTGTATGTTTTTTGGCTCTCGGTCATGAGTTTAGTAATTCAAGTCGTTAAAAAAATAAACTAAAAATAAAACAAATTAAAAATACTCGTAAATAATGAAAAACAGTCAGAAGTTCTTACTTCATTAATGGAGAAGAATGGACCTACCTACCTACCTACCTATGGATCTGGTGAAATGATTCAGCAAGGACTTAATTAAGATCAATTTTCAATACTCTTGGAGCACAAAAGGAAACAGTTGCGGCCCTCCAGGAAGAAAAAATTGTCAAAAGGTGCTAAGACTCAATAAAAAAAAAAATTATTTCATTTTTTCCACAGTCATAACAAAATAAATGTAAAAATTTTAATTGCATTAAATTGATGAATAAATTTTAATTTTATTTAATTTAATCTAATTAATTAATTAAGTTTAATTTGAGACAGTAAAACTCCAAAAAAAACCGAGCGCTAATCACCGAAACGCGTAATTTCCCGGTGGCGCGCGAAATACGCGCGCAGTCCACTGGCACGTCCTACCCCAACGAAAAATGAATACACACTGAATTTCCTCCCCGAATTACTCACGCTGCTTGGTTTCTCTCTCAGAGCTGCTCGCGTGTCGCGTCATGTGTATGCATTTTTTAATGCGCACGCGCGCGAGCTGTTGGCTGCGTCGTCTGTCGTGTATGTTTTTTGGCTCTCGGTCATGAGTTTAGTAATTCAAGTCGTTAAAAAAATAAACTAAAAATAAAACAAATTAAAAATACTCGTAAATAATGAAAAACAGTCAGAAGTTCTTACTTCATTAATGGAGAAGAATGGACCTACCTACCTACCTACCTATGGATCTGGTGAAATGATTCAGCAAGGACTTAATTAAGATCAATTTTCAATACTCTTGGAGCACAAAAGGAAACAGTTGCGGCCCTCCAGGAAGAAAAAATTGTCAAAAGGTGCTAAGACTCAATAAAAAAAAAAATTATTTCATTTTTTCCACAGTCATAACAAAATAAATGTAAAAATTTTAATTGCATTAAATTGATGAATAAATTTTAATTTTATTTAATTTAATCTAATTAATTAATTAAGTTTAATTTGAGACAGTAAAACTCCAAAAAAAAAACCGAGCGCTAATCACCGAAACGCGTAATTTCCCGGTGGCGCGCGAAATACGCGCGCAGTCCACTGGCACGTCCTACCCCAACGAAAAATGAATACACACTGAATTTCCTCCCCGAATTACTCACGCTGCTTGGTTTCTCTCTCAGAGCTGCTCGCGTGTCGCGTCATGTGTATGCATTTTTTAATGTGCACGCGCGCGAGCTGTTGGCTGCGTCGTCTGTCGTGTATGTTTTTTGGCTCTCGGTCATGAGTTTAGTAATTCAAGTCGTTAAAAAAATAAAATAAAAATAAAACAAATTAAAAATACTCGTAAATAATGAAAAACAGTCAGAAGTTCTTACTTCATTAATGGAGAAGAATAGACCTACCTACCTACCTACCTATGGATCTGGTGAAATGATTCAGCAAGGACTTAATTAAGATCAATTTTCAATACTCTTGGAGCACAAAAGGAAACAGTTGCGGCCCTCCAGGAAGAAAAAATTGTCAAAAGGTGCTAAGACTCAATAAAAAAAAAATTATTTCATTTTTTCCACAGTCATAACAAAATAAATGTAAAAATTTTAATTGCATTAAATTGATGAATAAATTTTAATTTTATTTAATTTAATCTAATTAATTAATTAAGTTTAATTTGAGACAGTAAAACTCCAAAAAAAAACCGAGCGCTAATCACCGAAACGCGTAATTTCCCGGTGGCGCGCGAAATACGCGCGCAGTCCACTGGCACGTCCTACCCCAACGAAAAATGAATACACACTGAATTTCCTCCCCGAATTACTCACGCTGCTTGGTTTCTCTCTCAGAGCTGCTCGCGTGTCGCGTCATGTGTATGCATTTTTTAATGCGCACGCGCGCGAGCTGTTGGCTGCGTCGTCTGTCGTGTATGTTTTTTGGCTCTCGGTCATGAGTTTAGTAATTCAAGTCGTTAAAAAAATAAACTAAAAATAAAACAAATTAAAAATACTCGTAAATAATGAAAAACAGTCAGAAGTTCTTACTTCATTAATGGAGAAGAATGGACCTACCTACCTACCTACCTATGGATCTGGTGAAATGATTCAGCAAGGACTTAATTAAGATCAATTTTCAATACTCTTGGAGCACAAAAGGAAACAGTTGCGGCCCTCCAGGAAGAAAAAATTGTCAAAAGGTGCTAAGACTCAATAAAAAAAAAAATTATTTCATTTTTTCCACAGTCATAACAAAATAAATGTAAAAATTTTAATTGCATTAAATTGATGAATAAATTTTAATTTTATTTAATTTAATCTAATTAATTAATTATGTTTAATTTGAGACAGTAAAACTCCAAAAAAAAACCGAGCGCTAATCACCGAAACGCGTAATTTCCCGGTGGCGCGCGAAATACGCGCGCAGTCCACTGGCACGTCCTACCCCAACGAAAAATGAATACACACTGAATTTCCTCCCCGAATTACTCACGCTGCTTGGTTTCTCTCTCAGAGCTGCTCGCGTGTCGCGTCATGTGTATGCATTTTTTAATGCGCACGCGCGCGAGCTGTTGGCTGCGTCGTCTGTCGTGTATGTTTTTTGGCTCTCGGTCATGAGTTTAGTAATTCAAGTCGTTAAAAAAATAAACTAAAAATAAAACAAATTAAAAATACTCGTAAATAATGAAAAACAGTCAGAAGTTCTTACTTCATTAATGGAGAAGAATGGACATACCTACCTACCTACCTATGGATCTGGTGAAATGATTCAGCAAGGACTTAATTAAGATCAATTTTCAATACTCTTGGAGCACAAAAGGAAACAGTTGCGGCCCTCCAGGAAGAAAAAATTGTCAAAAGGTGCTAAGACTCAATAAAAAAAAAAATTATTTCATTTTTTCCACAGTCATAACAAAATAAATGTAAAAATTTTAATTGCATTAAATTGATGAATAAATTTTAATTTTATTTAATTTAATCTAATTAATTAATTAAGTTTAATTTGAGACAGTAAAACTCCAAAAAAAAACCGAGCGCTAATCACCGAAACGCGTAATTTCCCGGTGGCGCGCGAAATACGCGCGCAGTCCACTGGCACGTCCTACCCCAACGAAAAATGAATACACACTGAATTTCCTCCCCGAATTACTCACGCTGCTTGGTTTCTCTCTCAGAGCTGCTCGCGTGTCGCGTCATGTGTATGCATTTTTTAATGCGCACGCGCGCGAGCTGTTGGCTGCGTCGTCTGTCGTGTATGTTTTTTGGCTCTCGGTCATGAGTTTAGTAATTCAAGTCGTTAAAAAAATAAACTAAAAATAAAACAAATTAAAAATACTCGTAAATAATGAAAAACAGTCAGAAGTTCTTACTTCATTAATGGAGAAGAATGGACCTACCTACCTACCTACCTATGGATCTGGTGAAATGATTCAGCAAGGACTTAATTAAGATCAATTTTCAATACTCTTGGAGCACAAAAGGAAACAGTTGCGGCCCTCCAGGAAGAAAAAATTGTCAAAAGGTGCTAAGACTCAATAAAAAAAAAATTATTTCATTTTTTCCACAGTCATAACAAAATAAATGTAAAAATTTTAATTGCATTAAATTGATGAATAAATTTTAATTTTATTTAATTTAATCTAATTAATTAATTAAGTTTAATTTGAGACAGTAAAACTCCAAAAAAAAACCGAGCGCTAATCACCGAAACGCGTAATTTCCCGGTGGCGCGCGAAATACGCGCGCAGTCCACTGGCACGTCCTACCCCAACGAAAAATGAATACACACTGAATTTCCTCCCCGAATTAATCACGCTGCTTGGTTTCTCTCTCAGAGCTGCTCGCGTGTCGCGTCATGTGTATGCATTTTTTAATGCGCACGCGCGCGAGCTGTTGGCTGCGTCGTCTGTCGTGTATGTTTTTTGGCTCTCGGTCATGAGTTTAGTAATTCAAGTCGTTAAAAAAATAAACTAAAAATAAAACAAATTAAAAATACTCGTAAATAATGAAAAACAGTCAGAAGTTCTTACTTCATTAATGGAGAAGAATGGACCTACCTACCTACCTACCTATGGATCTGGTGAAATGATTCAGCAAGGACTTAATTAAGATCAATTTTCAATACTCTTGGAGCACAAAAGGAAACAGTTGCGGCCCTCCAGGTAGAAAAAATTGTCAAAAGGTGCTAAGACTCAATAAAAAAAAAAATTATTTCATTTTTTCCACAGTCATAACAAAATAAATGTAAAAATTTTAATTGCATTAAATTGATGAATAAATTTTAATTTTATTTAATTTAATCTAATTAATTAATTAAGTTTAATTTGAGACAGTAAAACTCCAAAAAAAAACCGAGCGCTAATCACCGAAACGCGTAATTTCCCGGTGACGCGCGAAATACGCGCGCAGTCCACTGGCACGTCCTACCCCAACGAAAAATGAATACACACTGAATTTCCTCCCCGAATTACTCACGCTGCTTGGTTTCTCTCTCAGAGCTGCTCGCGTGTCGCGTCATGTGTATGCATTTTTTAATGCGCACGCGCGCGAGCTGTTGGCTGCGTCGTCTGTCGTGTATGTTTTTTGGCTCTCGGTCATGAGTTTAGTAATTCAAGTCGTTAAAAAAATAAACTAAAAATAAAACAAATTAAAAATACTCGTAAATAATGAAAAACAGTCAGAAGTTCTTACTTCATTAATGGAGAAGAATGGACCTACCTACCTACCTACCTATGGATCTGGTGAAATGATTCAGCAAGGACTTAATTAAGATCAATTTTCAATACTCTTGGAGCACAAAAGGAAACAGTTGCGGCCCTCCAGGAAGAAAAAATTGTCAAAAGGTGCTAAGACTCAATAAAAAAAAAAAATTATTTCATTTTTTCCACAGTCATAACAAAATAAATGTAAAAATTTTAATTGCATTAAATTGATGAATAAATTTTAATTTTATTTAATTTAATCTAATTAATTAATTAAGTTTAATTTGAGACAGTAAAACTCCAAAAAAAAACCGAGCGCTAATCACCGAAACGCGTAATTTCCCGGTGGCACGCGAAATACGCGCGCAGTCCACTGGCACGTCCTACCCCAACGAAAAATGAATACACACTGAATTTCCTCCCCGAATTACTCACGCTGCTTGGTTTCTCTCTCAGAGCTGCTCGCGTGTCGCGTCATGTGTATGCATTTTTTAATGCGCACGCGCGCGAGCTGTTGGCTGCGTCGTCTGTCGTGTATGTTTTTTGGTTCTCGGTCATGAGTTTAGTAATTCAAGTCGTTAAAAAAATAAACTAAAAATAAAACAAATTAAAAATACTCGTAAATAATGAAAAACAGTCAGAAGTTCTTACTTCATTAATGGAGAAGAATGGACCTACCTACCTACCTACCTATGGATCTGGTGAAATGATTCAGCAAGGACTTAATTAAGATCAATTTTCAATACTCTTGGAGCACAAAAGGAAACAGTTGCGGCCCTCCGGGTAGAAAAAATTGTCAAAAGGTGCTAAGACTCAATAAAAAAAAAATTATTTCATTTTTTCCACAGTCATAACAAAATAAATGTAAAAATTTTAATTGCATTAAATTGATGAATAAATTTTAATTTTATTTAATTTAATCTAATTAATTAATTAAGTTTAATTTGAGACAGTAAAACTCCAAAAAAAAACCGAGCGCTAATCACCGAAACGCGTAATTTCCCGGTGGCGCGCGAAATACGCGCGCAGTCCACTGGCACGTCCTACCCCAACGAAAAATGAATACACACTGAATTTCCTCCCCGAATTACTCACGCTGCTTGGTTTCTCTCTCAGAGCTGCTCGCGTGTCGCGTCATGTGTATGCATTTTTTAATGCGCACGCGCGCGAGCTGTTGGCTGCGTCGTCTGTCGTGTATGTTTTTTGGCTCTCGGTCATGAGTTTAGTAATTCAAGTCGTTAAAAAAATAAACTAAAAATAAAACAAATTAAAAATACTCGTAAATAATGAAAAACAGTCAGAAGTTCTTACTTCATTAATGGAGAAGAATGGACCTACCTACCTACCTACCTATGGATCTGGTGAAATGATTCAGCAAGGACTTAATTAAGATCAATTTTCAATACTCTTGGAGCACAAAAGGAAACAGTTGCGGCCCTCCAGGAAGAAAAAATTGTCAAAAGGTGCTAAGACTCAATAAAAAAAAAATTATTTCATTTTTTCCACAGTCATAACAAAATAAATGTAAAAATTTTAATTGCATTAAATTGATGAATAAATTTTAATTTTATTTAATTTAATCTAATTAATTAATTAAGTTTAATTTGAGACAGTAAAACTCCAAAAAAAAACCGAGCGCTAATCACCGAAACGCGTAATTTCCCGGTGGCGCGCGAAATACGCGCGCAGTCCACTGGCACGTCCTACCCCAACGAAAAATGAATACACACTGAATTTCCTCCCCGAATTACTCACGCTGCTTGGTTTCTCTCTCAGAGCTGCTCGCGTGTCGCGTCATGTGTATGCATTTTTTAATGCGCACGCGCGCGAGCTGTTGGCTGCGTCGTCTGTCGTGTATGTTTTTTGGCTCTCGGTCATGAGTTTAGTAATTCAAGTCGTTAAAAAAATAAACTAAAAATAAAACAAATTAAAAATACTCGTAAATAATGAAAAACAGTCAGAAGTTCTTACTTCATTAATGGAGAAGAATGGACCTACCTACCTACCTACCTATGGATCTGGTGAAATGATTCAGCAAGGACTTAATTAAGATCAATTTTCAATACTCTTGGAGCACAAAAGGAAACAGTTGCGGCCCTCCAGGAAGAAAAAATTGTCAAAAGGTGCTAAGACTCAATAAAAAAAAAATTATTTCATTTTTCCCACAGTCATAACAAAATAAATGTAAAAATTTTAATTGCATTAAATTGATGAATAAATTTTAATTTTATTTAATTTAATCTAATTAATTAATTAAGTTTAATTTGAGACAGTAAAACTCCAAAAAAAAACCGAGCGCTAATCACCGAAACGCGTAATTTCCCGGTGGCGCGCGAAATACGCGCGCAGTCCACTGGCACGTCCTACCCCAACGAAAAATGAATACACACTGAATTTCCTCCCCGAATTACTCACGCTGCTTGGTTTCTCTCTCAGAGCTGCTCGCGTGTCGCGTCATGTGTATGCATTTTTTAATGCGCACGCGCGCGAGCTGTTGGCTGCGTCGTCTGTCGTGTATGTTTTTTGGCTCTCGGTCATGAGTTTAGTAATTCAAGTCGTTAAAAAAATAAACTAAAAATAAAACAAATTAAAAATACTCGTAAATAATGAAAAACAGTCAGAAGTTCTTACTTCATTAATGGAGAAGAATGGACCTACCTACCTATGGATCTGGTGAAATGATTCAGCAAGGACTTAATTAAGATCAATTTTCAATACTCTTGGAGCACAAAAGGAAACAGTTGCGGCCCTCCAGGAAGAAAAAATTGTCAAAAGGTGCTAAGACTCAATAAAAAAAAAATTATTTCATTTTTTCCACAGTCATAACAAAATAAATGTAAAAATTTTAATTGCATTAAATTGATGAATAAATTTTAATTTTATTTAATTTAATCTAATTAATTAATTAAGTTTAATTTGAGACAGTAAAACTCCAAAAAAAAACCGAGCGCTAATCACCGAAACGCGTAATTTCCCGGTGGCGCGCGAAATACGCGCGCAGTCCACTGGCACGTCCTACCCCAACGAAAAATGAATACACACTGAATTTCCTCCCCGAATTACTCACGCTGCTTGGTTTCTCTCTCAGAGCTGCTCGCGTGTCGCGTCATGTGTATGCATTTTTTAATGCGCACGCGCGCGAGCTGTTGGCTGCGTCGTCTGTCGTGTATGTTTTTTGGCTCTCGGTCATGAGTTTAGTAATTCAAGTCGTTAAAAAAATAAACTAAAAATAAAACAAATTAAAAATACTCGTAAATAATGAAAAACAGTCAGAAGTTCTTACTTCATTAATGGAGAAGAATGGACCTACCTACCTACCTACCTATGGATCTGGTGAAATGATTCAGCAAGGACTTAATTAAGATCAATTTTCAATACTCTTGGAGCACAAAAGGAAACAGTTGCGGCCCTCCAGGAAGAAAAAATTGTCAAAAGGTGCTAAGACTCAATAAAAAAAAATTATTTCATTTTTTCCACAGTCATAACAAAATAAATGTAAAAATTTTAATTGCATTAAATTGATGAATAAATTTTAATTTTATTTAATTTAATCTAATTAATTAATTAAGTTTAATTTGGGACAGTAAAACTCCAAAAAAAAACCGAGCGCTAATCACCGAAACGCGTAATTTCCCGGTGGCGCGCGAAATACGCGCGCAGTCCACTGGCACGTCCTACCCCAACGAAAAATGAATACACACTGAATTTCCTCCCCGAATTACTCACGCTGCTTGGTTTCTCTCTCAGAGCTGCTCGCGTGTCGCGTCATGTGTATGCATTTTTTAATGCGCACGCGCGCGAGCTGTTGGCTGCGTCGTCTGTCGTGTATGTTTTTTGGCTCTCGGTCATGAGTTTAGTAATTCAAGTCGTTAAAAAAATAAACTAAAAATAAAACAAATTAAAAATACTCGTAAATAATGAAAAACAGTCAGAAGTTCTTACTTCATTAATGGAGAAGAATGGACCTACCTACCTACCTGCCTATGGATCTGGTGAAATGATTCAGCAAGGACTTAATTAAGATCAATTTTCAATACTCTTGGAGCACAAAAGGAAACAGTTGCGGCCCTCCAGGAAGAAAAAATTGTCAAAAGGTGCTAAGACTCAATAAAAAAAAAATTATTTCATTTTTTCCACAGTCATAACAAAATAAATGTAAAAATTTTAATTGCATTAAATTGATGAATAAATTTTAATTTTATTTAATTTAATCTAATTAATTAATTAAGTTTAATTTGAGACAGTAAAACTCCAAAAAAAAACCGAGCGCTAATCACCGAAACGCGTAATTTCCCGGTGGCGCGCGAAATACGCGCGCAGTCCACTGGCACGTCCTACCCCAACGAAAAATGAATACACACTGAATTTCCTCCCCGAATTACTCACGCTGCTTGGTTTCTCTCTCAGAGCTGCTCGCGTGTCGCGTCATGTGTATGCATTTTTTAATGCACACGCGCGCGAGCTGTTGGCTGCGTCGTCTGTCGTGTATGTTTTTTGGCTCTCGGTCATGAGTTTAGTAATTCAAGTCGTTAAAAAAATAAACTAAAAATAAAACAAATTAAAAATACTCGTAAATAATGAAAAACAGTCAGAAGTTCTTACTTCATTAATGGAGAAGAATGGACCTACCTACCTACCTACCTATGGATCTGGTGAAATGATTCAGCAAGGACTTAATTAAGATCAATTTTCAATACTCTTGGAGCACAAAAGGAAACAGTTGCGGCCCTCCAGCAAGAAAAAATTGTCAAAAGGTGCTAAGACTCAATAAAAAAAAAAAATTATTTCATTTTTTCCACAGTCATAACAAAATAAATGTAAAAATTTTAATTGCATTAAATTGATGAATAAATTTTAATTTTATTTAATTTAATCTAATCAATTAATTAAGTTTAATTTGAGACAGTAAAACTCCAAAAAAACCGAGCGCTAATCACCGAAACGCGTAATTTCCCGGTGGCGCGCGAAATACGCGCGCAGTCCACTGGCACGTCCTACCCCAACGAAAAATGAATACACACTGAATTTCCTCCCCGAATTACTCACGCTGCTTGGTTTCTCTCTCAGAGCTGCTCGCGTGTCGCGTCATGTGTATGCATTTTTTAATGCGCACGCGCGCGAGCTGTTGGCTGCGTCGTCTGTCGTGTATGTTTTTTGGCTCTCGGTCATGAGTTTAGTAATTCAAGTCGTTAAAAAAATAAACTAAAAATAAAACAAATTAAAAATACTCGTAAATAATGAAAAACAGTCAGAAGTTCTTACTTCATTAATGGAGAAGAATGGACCTACCTACCTACCTACCTATGGATCTGGTGAAATGATTCAGCAAGGACTTAATTAAGATCAATTTTCAATACTCTTGGAGCACAAAAGGAAACAGTTGCGGCCCTCCAGGAAGAAAAAATTGTCAAAAGGTGCTAAGACTCAATAAAAAAAAAAATTATTTCATTTTTTCCACAGTCATAACAAAATAAATGTAAAAATTTTAATTGCATTAAATTGATGAATAAATTTTAATTTTATTTAATTTAATCTAATTAATTAATTAAGTTTAATTTGAGACAGTAAAACTCCAAAAAAAAACCGAGCGCTAATCACCGAAACGCATAATTTCCCGGTGGCGCGCGAAATACGCGCGCAGTCCACTGGCACGTCCTACCCCAACGAAAAATGAATACACACTGAATTTCCTCCCCGAATTACTCACGCTGCTTGGTTTCTCTCTCAGAGCTGCTCGCGTGTCGCGTCATGTGTATGCATTTTTTAATGCGCACGCGCGCGAGCTGTTGGCTGCGTCGTCTGTCGTGTATGTTTTTTGGCTCTCGGTCATGAGTTTAGTAATTCAAGTCGTTAAAAAAATAAACTAAAAATAAAACAAATTAAAAATACTCGTAAATAATGAAAAACAGTCAGAAGTTCTTACTTCATTAATGGAGAAGAATGGACCTACCTACCTACCTACCTATGGATCTGGTGAAATGATTCAGCAAGGACTTAATTAAGATCAATTTTCAATACTCTTGGAGCACAAAAGGAAACAGTTGCGGCCCTCCAGGAAGAAAAAATTGTCAAAAGGTGCTAAGACTCAATAAAAAAAAAATTATTTCATTTTTTCCACAGTCATAACAAAATAAATGTAAAAATTTTAATTGCATTAAATTGATGAATAAATTTTAATTTTATTTAATTTAATCTAATTAATTAATTAAGTTTAATTTGAGACAGTAAAACTCCAAAAAAAAACCGAGCGCTAATCACCGAAACGCGTAATTTCCCGGTGGCGCGCGAAATACGCGCGCAGTCCACTGGCACGTCCTACCCCAACGAAAAATGAATACACACTGAATTTCCTCCCCGAATTACTCACGCTGCTTGGTTTCTCTCTCAGAGCTGCTCGCGTGTCGCGTCATGTGTATACATTTTTTAATGCACACGCGCGCGAGCTGTTGGCTGCGTCGTCTGTCGTGTATGTTTTTTGGCTCTCGGTCATGAGTTTAGTAATTCAAGTCGTTAAAAAAATAAACTAAAAATAAAACAAATTAAAAATACTCGTAAATAATGAAAAACAGTCAGAAGTTCTTACTTCATTAATGGAGAAGAATGGACCTACCTACCTACCTACCTATGGATCTGGTGAAATGATTCAGCAAGGACTTAATTAAGATCAATTTTCAATACTCTTGGAGCACAAAAGGAAACAGTTGCGGCCCTCCGGGTAGAAAAAATTGTCAAAAGGTGCTAAGACTCAATAAAAAAAAAAATTATTTCATTTTTTCCACAGTCATAACAAAATAAAAATAAAAATTTTAATTGCATTAAATTGATGAATAAATTTTAATTTTATTTAATTTAATCTAATTAATTAATTAAGTTTAATTTGAGACAGTAAAACTCCAAAAAAAAACCGAGCGCTAATCACCGAAACGCGTAATTTCCCGGTGGCGCGCGAAATACGCGCGCAGTCCACTGGCACGTCCTACCCCAACGAAAAATGAATACACACTGAATTTCCTCCCCGAATTACTCACGCTGCTTGGTTTCTCTCTCAGAGCTGCTCGCGTGTCGCGTCATGTGTATGCATTTTTTAATGCGCACGCGCGCGAGCTGTTGGCTGCGTCGTCTGTCGTGTATGTTTTTTGGCTCTCGGTCATGAGTTTAGTAATTCAAGTCGTTAAAAAAATAAACTAAAAATAAAACAAATTAAAAATACTCGTAAATAATGAAAAACAGTCAGAAGTTCTTACTTCATTAATGGAGAAGAATGGACCTACCTACCTACCTACCTATGGATCTGGTGAAATGATTCAGCAAGGACTTAATTAAGATCAATTTTCAATACTCTTGGAGCACAAAAGGAAACAGTTGCGGCCCTCCAGGAAGAAAAAATTGTCAAAAGGTGCTAAGACTCAATAAAAAAAAAAATTATTTCATTTTTTCCACAGTCATAACAAAATAAATGTAAAAATTTTAATTGCATTAAATTGATGAATAAATTTTAATTTTATTTAATTTAATCTAATTAATTAATTAAGTTTAATTTGAGACAGTAAAACTCCAAAAAAAAACCGAGCGCTAATCACCGAAACGCGTAATTTCCCGGTGGCGCGCGAAATACGCGCGCAGTCCACTGGCACGTCCTACCCCAACGAAAAATGAATACACACTGAATTTCCTCCACGAATTACTCACGCTGCTTGGTTTCTCTCTCAGAGCTGCTCGCGTGTCGCGTCATGTGTATGCATTTTTTAATGCGCACGCGCGCGAGCTGTTGGCTGCGTCGTCTGTCGTGTATGTTTTTTGGCTCTCGGTCATGAGTTTAGTAATTCAAGTCGTTAAAAAAATAAACTAAAAATAAAACAAATTAAAAATACTCGTAAATAATGAAAAACAGTCAGAAGTCCTTACTTAATTAATGGAGAAGAATGGACCTACCTACCTACCTACCTACCTATGGATCTGGTGAAATGATTCAGCAAGGACTTAATTAAGATCAATTTTCAATACTCTTGGAGCACAAAAGGAAACAGTTGCGGCCCTCCAGGAAGAAAAAATTGTCAAAAGGTGCTAAGACTCAATAAAAAAAAAATTATTTCATTTTTTCCACAGTCATAACAAAATAAATGTAAAAATTTTAATTGCATTAAATTGATGAATAAATTTTAATTTTATTTAATTTAATCTAATTAATTAATTAAGTTTAATTTGAGACAGTAAAACTCCAAAAAAAAACCGAGCGCTAATCACCGAAACGCGTAATTTCCCGGTGGCGCGCGAAATACGCGCGCAGTCCACTGGCACGTCCTACCCCAACGAAAAATGAATACACACTGAATTTCCTCCCCGAATTACTCACGCTGCTTGGTTTCTCTCTCAGAGCTGCTCGCGTGTCGCGTCATGTGTATGCATTTTTTAACGCGCACGCGCGCGAGCTGTTGGCTGCGTCGTCTGTCGTGTATGTTTTTTGGCTCTCGGTCATGAGTTTAGTAATTCAAGTCGTTAAAAAAATAAACTAAAAATAAAACAAATTAAAAATACTCGTAAATAATGAAAAACAGTCAGAAGTTCTTACTTCATTAATGGAGAAGAATGGACCTACCTACCTACCTACCTATGGATCTGGTGAAATGATTCAGCAAGGACTTAATTAAGATCAATTTTCAATACTCTTGGAGCACAAAAGGAAACAGTTGCGGCCCTCCAGGAAGAAAAAATTGTCAAAAGGTGCTAAGACTCAATAAAAAAAAAAATTATTTCATTTTTTCCACAGTCATAACAAAATAAATGTAAAAATTTTAATTGCATTAAATTGATGAATAAATTTTAATTTTATTTAATTTAATCTAATTAATTAATTAAGTTTAATTTGAGACAGTAAAACTCCAAAAAAAACCGAGCGCTAATCACCGAAACGCGTAATTTCCCGGTGGCGCGCGAAATACGCGCGCAATCCACTGGCACGTCCTACCCCAACGAAAAATGAATACACACTGAATTTCCTCCCCGAATTACTCACGCTGCTTGGTTTCTCTCTCAGAGCTGCTCGCGTGTCGCGTCATGTGTATGCATTTTTTAATGCGCACGCGCGCGAGCTGTTGGCTGCGTCGTCTGTCGTGTATGTTTTTTGGCTCTCGGTCATGAGTTTAGTAATTCAAGTCGTTAAAAAAATAAACTAAAAATAAAACAAATTAAAAATACTCGTAAATAATGAAAAACAGTCAGAAGTTCTTACTTCATTAATGGAGAAGAATGGACCTACCTACCTACCTAACTATGGATCTGGTGAAATGATTCAGCAAGGACTTAATTAAGATCAATTTTCAATACTCTTGGAGCACAAAAGGAAACAGTTGCGGCCCTCCAGGAAGAAAAAATTGTCAAAAGGTGCTAAGACTCTATAAAAAAAAAATTATTTCATTTTTTCCACAGTCATAACAAAATAAATGTAAAAATTTTAATTGCATTAAATTGATGAATAAATTTTAATTTTATTTAATTTAATCTAATTAATTAATTAAGTTTAATTTGAGACAGTAAAACTCCAAAAAAAAATCGAGCGCTAATCACCGAAACGCGTAATTTCCCGGTGGCGCGCGAAATACGCGCGCAGTCCACTGGCACGTCCTACCCCAACGAAAAATGAATACACACTGAATTTCCTCCCCGAATTACTCACGCTGCTTGGTTTCTCTCTCAGAGCTGCTCGCGTGTCGCGTCATGTGTATGCATTTTTTAATGCGCACGCGCGCGAGCTGTTGGCTGCGTCGTCTGTCGTGTATGTTTTTTGGCTCTCGGTCATGAGTTTAGTAATTCAAGTCGTTAAAAAAATAAACTAAAAATAAAACAAATTAAAAATACTCGTAAATAATGAAAAACAGTCAGAAGTTCTTACTTCATTAATGGAGAAGAATGGACCTACCTACCTACCTACCTATGGATCTGGTGAAATGATTCAGCAAGGACTTAATTAAGATCAATTTTCAATACTCTTGGAGCACAAAAGGAAACAGTTGCGGCCCTCCAGGTAGAAAAAATTGTCAAAAGGTGCTAAGACTCAATAAAAAAAAAAATTATTTCATTTTTTCCACAGTCATAACAAAATAAATGTAAAAATTTTAATTGCATTAAATTGATGAATAAATTTTAATTTTATTTAATTTAATCTAATTAATTAATTAAGTTTAATTTGAGACAGTAAAACTCAAAAAAAAAACCGAGCGCTAATCACCGAAACGCGTAATTTCCCGGTGGCGCGCGAAATACGCGCGCAGTCCACTGGCACGTCCTACCCCAACGAAAAATGAATACACACTGAATTTCCTCCCCGAATTACTCACGCTGCTTGGTTTCTCTCTCAGAGCTGCTCGCGTGTCGCGTCATGTGTATGCATTTTTTAATGCGCACGCGCGCGAGCTGTTGGCTGCGTCGTCTGTCGTGTATGTTTTTTGGCTCTCGGTCATGAGTTTAGTAATTCAAGTCGTTAAAAAAATAAACTAAAAATAAAACAAATTAAAAATACTCGTAAATAATGAAAAACAGTCAGAAGTTCTTACTTCATTAATGGAGAAGAATGGACCTACCTACCTACCTACCTATGGATCTGGTGAAATGATTCAGCAAGGACTTAATTAAGATCAATTTTCAATACTCTTGGAGCACAAAAGGAAACAGTTGCGGCCCTCCAGGTAGAAAAAATTGTCAAAAGGTGCTAAGACTCAATAAAAAAAAAAATTATTTCATTTTTTCCACAGTCATAACAAAATAAATGTAAAAATTTTAATTGCATTAAATTGATGAATAAATTTTAATTTTATTTAATTTAATCTAATTAATTAATTAAGTTTAATTTGAGACAGTAAAACTCCAAAAAAAAACCGAGCGCTAATCACCGAAACGCGTAATTTCCCGGTGGCGCGCGAAATACGCGCGCAGTCCACTGGCACGTCCTACCCCAACGAAAAATGAATACACACTGAATTTCCTCCCCGAATTACTCACGCTGCTTGGTTTCTCTCTCAGAGCTGCTCGCGTGTCGCGTCATGTGTATGCATTTTTTAATGCGCACGCGCGCGAGCTGTTGGCTGCGTCGTCTGTCGTGTATGTTTTTTGGCTCTCGGTCATGAGTTTAGTAATTCAAGTCGTTAAAAAAATAAACTAAAAATAAAACAAATTAAAAATACTCGTAAATAATGAAAAACAGTCAGAAGTTCTTACTTCATTAATGGAGAAGAATGGACCTACCTACCTACCTACCTATGGATCTGGTGAAATGATTCAGCAAGGACTTAATTAAGATCAATTTTCAATACTCTTGGAGCACAAAAGGAAACAGTTGCGGCCCTCCAGGTAGAAAAAATTGTCAAAAGGTGCTAAGACTCAATAAAAAAAAAAATTATTTCATTTTTTCCACAGTCATAACAAAATAAATGTAAAAATTTTAATTGCATTAAATTGATGAATAAATTTTAATTTTATTTAATTTAATCTAATTAATTAATTAAGTTTAATTTGAGACAGTAAAACTCCAAAAAAAAACCGAGCGCTAATCACCGAAACGCGTAATTTCCCGGTGGCGCGCGAAATACGCGCGCAGTCCACTGGCACGTCCTACCCCAACGAAAAATGAATACACACTGAATTTCCTCCCCGAATTACTCACGCTGCTTGGTTTCTCTCTCAGAGCTGCTCGCGTGTCGCGTCATGTGTATGCATTTTTTAATGCGCACGCGCGCGAGCTGTTGGCTGCGTCGTCTGTCGTGTATGTTTTTTGGCTCTCGGTCATGAGTTTAGTAATTCAAGTCGTTAAAAAAATAAACTAAAAATAAAACAAATTAAAAATACTCGTAAATAATGAAAAACAGTCAGAAGTTCTTACTTCATTAATGGAGAAGAATGGACCTACCTACCTACCTACCTATGGATCTGGTGAAATGATTCAGCAAGGACTTAATTAAGATCAATTTTCAATACTCTTGGAGCACAAAAGGAAACAGTTGCGGCCCTCCAGGTAGAAAAAATTGTCAAAAGGTGCTAAGACTCAATAAAAAAAAAAAATTATTTCATTTTTTCCACAGTCATAACAAAATAAATGTAAAAATTTTAATTGCATTAAATTGATGAATAAATTTTAATTTTATTTAATTTAATCTAATTAATTAATTAAGTTTAATTTGAGACAGTAAAACTCCAAAAAAAAACCGAGCGCTAATCACCGAAACGCGTAATTTCCCGGTGGCGCGCGAAATACGCGCGCAGTCCACTGGCACGTCCTACCCCAACGAAAAATGAATACACACTGAATTTCCTCCCCGAATTACTCACGCTGCTTGGTTTCTCTCTCAGAGCTGCTCGCGTGTCGCGTCATGTGTATGCATTTTTTAATGCGCACGCGCGCGAGCTGTTGGCTGCGTCGTCTGTCGTGTATGTTTTTTGGCTCTCGGTCATGAGTTTAGTAATTCAAGTCGTTAAAAAAATAAACTAAAAATAAAACAAATTAAAAATACTCGTAAATAATGAAAAACAGTCAGAAGTTCCTACTTCATTAATGGAGAAGAATGGACCTACCTACCTACCTACCTATGGATCTGGTGAAATGATTCAGCAAGGACTTAATTAAGATCAATTTTCAATACTCTTGGAGCACAAAAGGAAACAGTTGCGGCCCTCCAGGAAGAAAAAATTGTCAAAAGGTGCTAAGACTCTATAAAAAAAAAATTATTTCATTTTTTCCACAGTCATAACAAAATAAATGTAAAAATTTTAATTGCATTAAATTGATGAATAAATTTTAATTTTATT
Organism: Portevinia maculata; assembly: GCA_949715645.1. Taxonomy (NCBI): domain Eukaryota; kingdom Metazoa; phylum Arthropoda; class Insecta; order Diptera; family Syrphidae; genus Portevinia; species Portevinia maculata. The sequence continues at coordinate 67,666 of CATIYB010000039.1, forward strand.
TAATTTAATCTAATTAATTAATTAAGTTTAATTTGAGACAGTAAAACTCCAAAAAAAAAACCGAGCGCTAATCACCGAAACGCGTAATTTCCCGGTGGCGCGCGAAATACGCGCGCAGTCCACTGGCACGTCCTACCCCAACGAAAAATGAATACACACTGAATTTCCTCCCCGAATTACTCACGCTGCTTGGTTTCTCTCTCAGAGCTGCTCGCGTGTCGCGTCATGTGTATGCATTTTTTAATGCGCACGCGCGCGAGCTGTTGGCTGCGTCGTCTGTCGTGTATGTTTTTTGGCTCTCGGTCATGAGTTTAGTAATTCAAGTCGTTAAAAAAATAAACTAAAAATAAAACAAATTAAAAATACTCGTAAATAATGAAAAACAGTCAGAAGTTCTTACTTCATTAATGGAGAAGAATGGAAATACCTACCTACCTACCTATGGATCTGGTGAAATGATTCAGCAAGGACTTAATTAAGATCAATTTTCAATACTCTTGGAGCACAAAAGGAAACAGTTGCGGCCCTCCAGGTAGAAAAAATTGTCAAAAGGTGCTAAGACTCAATAAAAAAAAAATTATTTCATTTTTTCCACAGTCATAACAAAATAAATGTAAAAATTTTAATTGCATTAAATTGATGAATAAATTTTAATTTTATTTAATTTAATCTAATTAATTAATTAAGTTTAATTTGAGACAGTAAAACTCCAAACAAAAACCGAGCGCTAATCACCGAAACGCGTAATTTCCCGGTGGCGCGCGAAATACGCGCGCAGTCCACTGGCACGTCCTACCCCAACGAAAAATGAATACACACTGAATTTCCTCCCCGAATTACTCACGCTGCTTGGTTTCTCTCTCAGAGCTGCTCGCGTGTCGCGTCATGTGTATGCATTTTTTAATGCGCACGCGCGCGAGCTGTTTGCTGCGTCGTCTGTCGTGTATGTTTTTTGGCTCTCGGTCATGAGTTTAGTAATTCAAGTCGTTAAAAAAATAAACTAAAAATAAAACAAATTAAAAATACTCGTAAATAATGAAAAACAGTCAGAAGTTCTTACTTCATTAATGGAGAAGAATGGACCTACCTACCTACCTACCTATGGATCTGGTGAAATGATTCAGCAAGGACTTAATTAAGATCAATTTTCAATACTCTTGGAGCACAAAAGGAAACAGTTCCGGCCCTCCAGGTAGAAAAAATTGTCAAAAGGTGCTAAGACTCAATAAAAAAAAAATTATTTCATTTTTTCCACAGTCATAACAAAATAAATGTAAAAATTTTAATTGCATTAAATTGATGAATAAATTTTAATTTTATTTAATTTAATCTAATTAATTAATTAAGTTTAATTTGAGACAGTAAAACTCCAAAAAAAAACCGAGCGCTAATCACCGAAACGCGTAATTTCCCGGTGGCGCGCGAAATACGCGCGCAGTCCACTGGCACGTCCTACCCCAACGAAAAATGAATACACACTGAATTTCCTCCCCGAATTACTCACGCTGCTTGGTTTCTCTCTCAGAGCTGCTCGCGTGTCGCGTCATGTGTATGCATTTTTTAATGCGCACGCGCGCGAGCTGTTGGCTGCGTCGTCTGTCGTGTATGTTTTTTGGCTCTCGGTCATGAGTTTAGTAATTCAAGTCGTTAAAAAAATAAACTAAAAATTAAACAAATTAAAAATACTCGTAAATAATGAAAAACAGTCAGAAGTTCTTACTTCATTAATGGAGAAGAATGGACCTACCTACCTACCTACCTATGGATCTGGTGAAATGATTCAGCAAGGACTTAATTAAGATCAATTTTCAATACTCTTGGAGCACAAAAGGAAACAGTTGCGGCCCTCCAGGAAGAAAAAATTGTCAAAAGGTGCTAAGACTCAATAAAAAAAAAATTATTTCATTTTTTCCACAGTCATAACAAAATAAATGTAAAAATTTTAATTGCATTAAATTGATGAATAAATTTTATTTAATTTAATCTAATTAATTAATTAAGTTTAATTTGAGACAGTAAAACTCCAAAAAAAAACCGAGCGCTAATCACCGAAACGCGTAATTTCCCGGTGGCGCGCGAAATACGCGCGCAGTCCACTGGCACGTCCTACCCCAACGAAAAATGAATACACACTGAATTTCCTCCCCGAATTACTCACGCTGCTTGGTTTCTCTCTCAGAGCTGCTCGCGTGTCGCGTCATGTGTATGCATTTTTTAATGCGCACGCGCGCGAGCTGTTGGCTGCGTCGTCTGTCGTGTATGTTTTTTGGCTCTCGGTCATGAGTTTAGTAATTCAAGTCGTTAAAAAAATAAACTAAAAATAAAACAAATTAAAAATACTCGTAAATAATGAAAAACAGTCAGAAGTTCTTACTTCATTAATGGAGAAGAATGGACCTACCTACCTACCTACCTATGGATCTGGTGAAATGATTCAGCAAGGACTTAATTAAGATCAATTTTCAATACTCTTGGAGCACAAAAGGAAACAGTTGCGGCCCTCCAGGAAGAAAAAATTGTCAAAAGGTGCTAAGACTCAATAAAAAAAAAAATTATTTCATTTTTTCCACAGTCATAACAAAATAAATGTAAAAATTTTAATTGCATTAAATTGATGAATAAATTTTAATTTTATTTAATTTAATCTAATTAATTAATTAAGTTTAATTTGAGACAGTAAAACTCCAAAAAAAAACCGAGCGCTAATCACCGAAACGCGTAATTTCCCGGTGGCGCGCGAAATACGCGCGCAGTCCACTGGCACGTCCTACCCCAACGAAAAATGAATACACACTGAATTTCCTCCCCGAATTACTCACGCTGCTTGGTTTCTCTCTCAGAGCTGCTCGCGTGTCGCGTCATGTGTATGCATTTTTTAATGCGCACGCGCGCGAGCTGTTGGCTGCGTCGTCTGTCGTGTATGTTTTTTGGCTCTCGGTCATGAGTTTAGTAATTCAAGTCGTTAAAAAAATAAACTAAAAATAAAACAAATTAAAAATACTCGTAAATAATGAAAAACAGTCAGAAGTTCTTACTTCATTAATGGAGAAGAATGGACCTACCTACCTACCTACCTATGGATCTGGTGAAATGATTCAGCAAGGACTTAATTAAGATCAATTTTCAATACTCTTGGAGCACAAAAGGAAACAGTTGCGGCCCTCCAGGAAGAAAAAATTGTCAAAAGGTGCTAAGACTCAATAAAAAAAAAAATTATTTCATTTTTTCCACAGTCATAACAAAATAAATGTAAAAATTTTAATTGCATTAAATTGATGAATAAATTTTAATTTTATTTAATTTAATCTAATTAATTAATTAAGTTTAATTTGAGACAGTAAAACTCCAAAAAAAACCGAGCGCTAATCACCGAAACGCGTAATTTCCCGGTGGCGCGCGAAATACGCGCGCAGTCCACTGGCACGTCCTACCCCAACGAAAAATGAATACACACTGAATTTCCTCCCCGAATTACTCACGCTGCTTGGTTTCTCTCTCAGAGCTGCTCGCGTGTCGCGTCATGTGTATGCATTTTTTAATGCGCACGCGCGCGAGCTGTTGGCTGCGTCGTCTGTCGTGTATGTTTTTTGGCTCTCGGTCATGAGTTTAGTAATTCAAGTCGTTAAAAAAATAAACTAAAAATAAAACAAATTAAAAATACTCGTAAATAATGAAAAACAGTCAGAAGTTCTTACTTCATTAATGGAGAAGAATGGACCTACCTACCTACCTACCTATGGATCTGGTGAAATGATTCAGCAAGGACTTAATTAAGATCAATTTTCAATACTCTTGGAGCACAAAAGGAAACAGTTGCGGCCCTCCAGGAAGAAAAAATTGTCAAAAGGTGCTAAGACTCAATAAAAAAAAAATTATTTCATTTTTTCCACAGTCATAACAAAATAAATGTAAAAATTTTAATTGCATTAAATTGATGAATAAATTTTAATTTTATTTAATTTAATCTAATTAATTAATTAAGTTTAATTTGAGACAGTAAAACTCCAAAAAAAACCGAACGCTAATCACCGAAACGCGTAATTTCCCGGTGGCGCGCGAAATACGCGCGCAGTCCACTGGCACGTCCTACCCCAACGAAAAATGAATACACACTGAATTTCCTCCCCGAATTACTCACGCTGCTTGGTTTCTCTCTCAGAGCTGCTCGCGTGTCGCGTCATGTGTATGCATTTTTTAATGCGCACGCGCGCGAGCTGTTGGCTGCGTCGTCTGTCGTGTATGTTTTTTGGCTCTCGGTCATGAGTTTAGTAATTCAAGTCGTTAAAAAAATAAACTAAAAATAAAACAAATTAAAAATACTCGTAAATAATGAAAAACAGTCAGAAGTTCTTACTTTATTAATGGAGAAGAATGGACCTACCTACCTACCTACCTATGGATCTGGTGAAATGATTCAGCAAGGACTTAATTAAGATCAATTTTCAATACTCTTGGAGCACAAAAGGAAACAGTTGCGGCCCTCCAGGAAGAAAAAATTGTCAAAAGGTGCTAAGACTCAATAAAAAAAAAAAATTATGTCATTTTTTCCACAGTCATAACAAAATAAATGTAAAAATTTTAATTGCATTAAATTGATGAATAAATTTTAATTTTATTTAATTTAATCTAATTAATTAATTAAGTTTAATTTGAGACAGTAAAACTCCAAAAAAAACCGAGCGCTAATCACCGAAACGCGTAATTTCCCGGTGGCGCGCGAAATACGCGCGCAGTCCACTGGCACGTCCTACCCCAACGAAAAATGAATACACACTGAATTTCCTCCCCGAATTACTCACGCTGCTTGGTTTCTCTCTCAGAGCTGCTCGCGTGTCGCGTCATGTGTATGCATTTTTTAATGCGCACGCGCGCGAGCTGTTGGCTGCGTCGTCTGTCGTGTATGTTTTTTGGCTCTCGGTCATGAGTTTAGTAATTCAAGTCGTTAAAAAAATAAACTAAAAATAAAACAAATTAAAAATACTCGTAAATAATGAAAAACAGTCAGAAGTTCTTACTTCATTAATGGAGAAGAATGGACCTACTTACCTACCTACCTATGGATCTGGTGAAATGATTCAGCAAGGACTTAATTAAGATCAATTTTCAATACTCTTGGAGCACAAAAGGAAACAGTTGCGGCCCTCCAGGAAGAAAAAATTGTCAAAAGGTGCTAAGACTCAATAAAAAAAAAAATTATTTCATTTTTTCCACAGTCATAACAAAATAAATGTAAAAATTTTAATTGCATTAAATTGATGAATAAATTTTAATTTTATTTAATTTAATCTAATTAATTAATTAAGTTTAATTTGAGACAGTAAAACTCCAAAAAAAACCGAGCGCTAATCACCGAAACGCGTAATTTCCCGGTGGCGCGCGAAATACGCGCGCAGTCCACTGGCACGTCCTACCCCAACGAAAAATGAATACACACTGAATTTCCTCCCCGAATTACTCACGCTGCTTGGTTTCTCTCTCAGAGCTGCTCGCGTGTCGCGTCATGTGTATGCATTTTTTAATGCGCACGCGCGCGAGCTGTTGGCTGCGTCGTCTGTCGTGTATGTTTTTTGGCTCTCGGTCATGAGTTTAGTAATTCAAGTCGTTAAAAAAATAAACTAAAAATAAAACAAATTAAAAATACTCGTAAATAATGAAAAACAGTCAGAAGTTCTTACTTCATTAATGGAGAAGAATGGACCTACCTACCTACCTACCTATGGATCTGGTGAAATGATTCAGCAAGGACTTAATTAAGATCAATTTTCAATACTCTTGGAGCACAAAAGGAAACAGTTGCGGCCCTCCAGGAAGAAAAAATTGTCAAAAGGTGCTAAGACTCAATAAAAAAAAAATTATTTCATTTTTTCCACAGTCATAACAAAATAAATGTAAAAATTTTAATTGCATTAAATTGATGAATAAATTTTATTTAATTTAATCTAATTAATTAATTAAGTTTAATTTGAGACAGTAAAACTCCAAAAAAAACCGAGCGCTAATCACCGAAACGCGTAATTTCCCGGTGGCGCGCGAAATACGCGCGCAGTCCGCTGGCACGTTCTACCCCAACGAAAAATGAATACACACTGAATTTCCTCCCCGAATTACTCACCCTGCTTGGTTTCTCTCTCAGAGCTGCTCGCGTGTCGCGTCATGTGTATGCATTTTTTAATGCGCACGCGCGCGAGCTGTTGGCTGCGTCGTCTGTCGTGTATGTTTTTTGGCTCTCGGTCATGAGTTTAGTAATTCAAGTCGTTAAAAAAATAAACTAAAAATAAAACAAATTAAAAATACTCGTAAATAATGAAAAACAGTCAGAAGTTCTTACTTCATTAATGGAGAAGAATGGACCTACCTACCTACCTACCTATGGATCTGGTGAAATGATTCAGCAAGGACTTAATTAAGATCAATTTTCAATACTCTTGGAGCACAAAAGGAAACAGTTGCGGCCCTCCAGGAAGAAAAAATTGTCAAAAGGTGCTAAGACTCAATAAAAAAAAAAATTATTTCATTTTTTCCACAGTCATAACAAAATAAATGTAAAAATTTTAATTGCATTAAATTGATGAATAAATTTTAATTTTATTTAATTTAATCTAATTAATTAATTAAGTTTAATTTGAGACAGTAAAACTCCAAAAAAAACCGAGCGCTAATCACCGAAACGCGTAATTTCCCGGTGGCGCGCGAAATACGCGCGCAGTCCACTGGCACGTCCTACCCCAACGAAAAATGAATACACACTGAATTTCCTCCCCGAATTACTCACGCTGCTTGGTTTCTCTCTCAGAGCTGCTCGCGTGTCGCGTCATGTGTATGCATTTTTTAATGCGCACGCGCGCGAGCTGTTGGCTGCGTCGTCTGTCGTGTATGTTTTTTGGCTCTCGGTCATGAGTTTAGTAATTCAAGTCGTTAAAAAAATAAACTAAAAATAAAACAAATTAAAAATACTCGTAAATAATGAAAAACAGTCAGAAGTTCTTACTTTATTAATGGAGAAGAATGGACCTACCTACCTACCTACCTATGGATCTGGTGAAATGATTCAGCAAGGACTTAATTAAGATCAATTTTCAATACTCTTGGAGCACAAAAGGAAACAGTTGCGGCCCTCCAGGAAGAAAAAATTGTCAAAAGGTGCTAAGACTCAATAAAAAAAAAAATTATTTCATTTTTTCCACAGTCATAACAAAATAAATGTAAAAATTTTAATTGCATTAAATTGATGAATAAATTTTAATTTTATTTAATTTAATCTAATTAATTAATTAAGTTTAATTTGAGACAGTAAAACTCCAAAAAAAACCGAGCGCTAATCACCGAAACGCGTAATTTCCCGGTGGCGCGCGAAATACGCGCGCAGTCCACTGGCACGTCCTACCCCAACGAAAAATGAATACACACTGAATTTCCTCCCCGAATTACTCACGCTGCTTGGTTTCTCTCTCAGAGCTGCTCGCGTGTCGCGTCATGTGTATGCATTTTTTAATGCGCACGCGCGCGAGCTGTTGGCTGCGTCGTCTGTCGTGTATGTTTTTTGGCTCTCGGTCATGAGTTTAGTAATTCAAGTCGTTAAAAAAATAAACTAAAAATAAAACAAATTAAAAATACTCGTAAATAATGAAAAACAGTCAGAAGTTCTTACTTCATTAATGGAGAAGAATGGACCTACCTACCTACCTACCTATGGATCTGGTGAAATGATTCAGCAAGGACTTAATTAAGATCAATTTTCAATACTCTTGGAGCACAAAAGGAAACAGTTGCGGCCCTCCAGGAAGAAAAAATTGTCAAAAGGTGCTAAGACTCAATAAAAAAAAAAATTATTTCATTTTTTCCACAGTCATAACAAAATAAATGTAAAAATTTTAATTGCATTAAATTGATGAATAAATTTTAATTTTATTTAATTTAATCTAATTAATTAATTAAGTTTAATTTGAGACAGTAAAACTCCAAAAAAAACCGAGCGCTAATCACCGAAACGCGTAATTTCCCGGTGGCGCGCGAAATACGCGCGCAGTCCACTGGCACGTCCTACCCCAACGAAAAATGAATACACACTGAATTTCCTCCCCGAATTACTCACGCTGCTTGGTTTCTCTCTCAGAGCTGCCCGCGTGTCGCGTCATGTGTATGCATTTTTTAATGCGCACGCGCGCGAGCTGTTGGCTGCGTCGTCTGTCGTGTATGTTTTTTGGCTCTCGGTCATGAGTTTAGTAATTCAAGTCGTTAAAAAAATAAACTAAAAATAAAACAAATTAAAAATACTCGTAAATAATGAAAAACAGTCAGAAGTTCTTACTTCATTAATGGAGAAGAATGGACCTACCTACCTACCTACCTATGGATCTGGTGAAATGATTCAGCAAGGACTTAATTAAGATCAATTTTCAATACTCTTGGAGCACAAAAGGAAACAGTTGCGGCCCTCCAGGAAGAAAAAATTGTCAAAAGGTGCTAAGACTCAATAAAAAAAAAAATTATTTCATTTTTTCCACAGTCATAACAAAATAAATGTAAAAATTTTAATTGCATTAAATTGATGAATAAATTTTAATTTTATTTAATTTAATCTAATTAATTAATTAAGTTTAATTTGAGACAGTAAAACTCCAAAAAAAACCGAGCGCTAATCACCGAAACGCGTAATTTCCCGGTGGCGCGCGAAATACGCGCGCAGTCCAGTGGCACGTCCTACCCCAACGAAAAATGAATACACACTGAATTTCCTCCCCGAATTACTCACGCTGCTTGGTTTCTCTCTCAGAGCTGCTCGCGTGTCGCGTCATGTGTATGCATTTTTTAATGCGCACGCGCGCGAGCTGTTGGCTGCGTCGTCTGTCGTGTATGTTTTTTGGCTCTCGGTCATGAGTTTAGTAATTCAAGTCGTTAAAAAAATAAACTAAAAATAAAACAAATTAAAAATACTCGTAAATAATGAAAAACAGTCAGAAGTTCTTACTTCATTAATGTAGAAGAATGGACCTACCTACCTATGGATCTGGTGAAATGATTCAGCAAGGACTTAATTAAGATCAATTTTCAATACTCTTGGAGCACAAAAGGAAACAGTTGCGGCCCTCCAGGAAGAAAAAATTGTCAAAAGGTGCTAAGACTCAATAAAAAAAAAAATTATTTCATTTTTTCCACAGTCATAACAAAATAAATGTAAAAATTTTAATTGCATTAAATTGATGAATAAATTTTAATTTTATTTAATTTAATCTAATTAATTAATTAAGTTTAATTTGAGACAGTAAAACTCCAAAAAAAACCGAGCGCTAATCACCGAAACGCGTAATTTCCCGGTGGCGCGCGAAATACGCGCGCAGTCCAGTGGCACGTCCTACCCCAACGAAAAATGAATACACACTGAATTTCCTCCCCGAATTACTCACGCTGCTTGGTTTCTCTCTCAGAGCTGCTCGCGTGTCGCGTCATGTGTATGCATTTTTTAATGCGCACGCGCGCGAGCTGTTGGCTGCGTCGTCTGTCGTGTATGTTTTTTGGCTCTCGGTCATGAGTTTAGTAATTCAAGTCGTTAAAAAAATAAACTAAAAATAAAACAAATTAAAAATACTCGTAAATAATGAAAAACAGTCAGAAGTTCTTACTTCATTAATGGAGAAGAATGGACCTACCTACCTACCTACCTATGGATCTGGTGAAATGATTCAGCAAGGACTTAATTAAGATCAATTTTCAATACTCTTGGAGCACAAAAGGAAACAGTTGCGGCCCTCCAGGAAGAAAAAATTGTCAAAAGGTGCTAAGACTCAATAAAAAAAAAAATTATTTCATTTTTTCCACAGTCATAACAAAATAAATGTAAAAATTTTAATTGCATTAAATTGATGAATAAATTTTAATTTTATTTAATTTAATCTAATTAATTAATTAAGTTTAATTTGAGACAGTAAAACTCCAAAAAAAACCGAGCGCTAATCACCGAAACGCGTAATTTCCCGGTGGCGCGCGAAATACGCGCGCAGTCCACTGGCACGTCCTACCCCAACGAAAAATGAATACACACTGAATTTCCTCCCCGAATTACTCACGCTGCTTGGTTTCTCTCTCAGAGCTGCTCGCGTGTCGCGTCATGTGTATGCATTTTTTAATGCGCACGCGCGCGAGCTGTTGGCTGCGTCGTCTGTCGTGTATGTTTTTTGGCTCTCGGTCATGAGTTTAGTAATTCAAGTCGTTAAAAAAATAAACTAAAAATAAAACAAATTAAAAATACTCGTAAATAATGAAAAACAGTCAGAAGTTCTTACTTCATTAATGGAGAAGAATGGACCTACCTACCTACCTACCTATGGATCTGGTGAAATGATTCAGCAAGGACTTAATTAAGATCAATTTTCAATACTCTTGGAGCACAAAAGGAAACAGTTGCGGCCCTCCAGGAAGAAAAAATTGTCAAAAGGTGCTAAGACTCAATAAAAAAAAAATTATTTCATTTTTTCCACAGTCATAACAAAATAAATGTAAAAATTTTAATTGCATTAAATTGATGAATAAATTTTAATTTTATTTAATTTAATCTTATTAATTAATTAAGTTTAATTTGAGACAGTAAAACTCCAAAAAAAACCGAGCGCTAATCACCGAAACGCGTAATTTCCCGGTGGCGCGCGAAATACGCGCGCAGTCCACTGGCACGTCCTACCCCAACGAAAAATGAATACACACTGAATTTCCTCCCCGAATTACTCACGCTGCTTGGTTTCTCTCTCAGAGCTGCTCGCGTGTCGCGTCATGTGTATGCATTTTTTAATGCGCACGCGCGCGAGCTGTTGGCTGCGTCGTCTGTCGTGTATGTTTTTTGGCTCTCGGTCATGAGTTTAGTAATTCAAGTCGTTAAAAAAATAAACTAAAAATAAAACAAATTAAAAATACTCGTAAATAATGAAAAACAGTCAGAAGTTCTTACTTCATTAATGGAGAAGAATGGACCTACCTACCTACCTACCTATGGATCTGGTGAAATGATTCAGCAAGGACTTAATTAAGATCAATTTTCAATACTCTTGGAGCACAAAAGGAAACAGTTGCGGCCCTCCAGGAAGAAAAAATTGTCAAAAGGTGCTAAGACTCAATAAAAAAAAAATTATTTCATTTTTTCCAGTCATAACAAAATAAATGTAAAAATTTTAATTGCATTAAATTGATGAATAAATTTTAATTTTATTTAATTTAATCTAATTAATTAATTAAGTTTAATTTGAGACAGTAAAACTCCAAAAAAAACCGAGCGCTAATCACCGAAACGCGTAATTTCCCGGTGGCGCGCGAAATACGCGCGCAGTCCACTGGCACGTCCTACCCCAACGAAAAATGAATACACACTGAATTTCCTCCCCGAATTACTCACGCTGCTTGGTTTCTCTCTCAGAGCTGCTCGCGTGTCGCGTCATGTGTATGCATTTTTTAATGCGCACGCGCGCGAGCTGTTGGCTGCGTCGTCTGTCGTGTATGTTTTTTGGCTCTCGGTCATGAGTTTAGTAATTCAAGTCGTTAAAAAAATAAACTAAAAATAAAACAAATTAAAAATACTCGTAAATAATGAAAAACAGTCAGAAGTTCTTACTTCATTAATGGAGAAGAATGGACCTACCTACCTACCTACCTATGGATCTGGTGAAATGATTCAGCAAGGACTTAATTAAGATCAATTTTCAATACTCTTGGAGCACAAAAGGAAACAGTTGCGGCCCTCCAGGAAGAAAAAATTGTCAAAAGGTGCTAAGACTCAATAAAAAAAAAAATTATTTCATTTTTTCCACAGTCATAACAAAATAAATGTAAAAATTTTAATTGCATTAAATTGATGAATAAATTTTAATTTTATTTAATTTAATCTAATTAATTAATTAAGTTTAATTTGAGACAGTAAAACTCCAAAAAAAACCGAGCGCTAATCACCGAAACGCGTAATTTCCCGGTGGCGCGCGAAATACGCGCGCAGTCCAGTGGCACGTCCTACCCCAACGAAAAATGAATACACACTGAATTTCCTCCCCGAATTACTCACGCTGCTTGGTTTCTCTCTCAGAGCTGCTCGCGTGTCGCGTCATGTGTATGCATTTTTTAATGCGCACGCGCGCGAGCTGTTGGCTGCGTCGTCTGTCGTGTATGTTTTTTGGCTCTCGGTCATGAGTTTAGTAATTCAAGTCGTTAAAAAAATAAACTAAAAATAAAACAAATTAAAAATACTCGTAAATAATGAAAAACAGTCAGAAGTTCTTACTTCATTAATGGAGAAGAATGGACCTACCTACCTACCTACCTATGGATCTGGTGAAATGATTCAGCAAGGACTTAATTAAGATCAATTTTCAATACTCTTGGAGCACAAAAGGAAACAGTTGCGGCCCTCCAGGAAGAAAAAATTGTCAAAAGGTGCTAAGACTCAATAAAAAAAAAAATTATTTCATTTTTTCCACAGTCATAACAAAATAAATGTAACAATTTTAATTGCATTAAATTGATGAATAAATTTTAATTTTAATTTTATTTAATTTAATCTAATTAATTAATTAAGTTTAATTTGAGACAGTAAAACTCCAAAAAAAACCGAGCGCTAATCACCGAAACGCGTAATTTCCCGGTGGCGCGCGAAATACGCGCGCAGTCCACTGGCACGTCCTACCCCAACGAAAAATGAATACACACTGAATTTCCTCCCCGAATTACTCACGCTGCTTGGTTTCTCTCTCAGAGCTGCTCGCGTGTCGCGTCATGTGTATGCATTTTTTAATGCGCACGCGCGCGAGCTGTTGGCTGCGTCGTCTGTCGTGTATGTTTTTTGGCTCTCGGTCATGAGTTTAGTAATTCAAGTCGTTAAAAAAATAAACTAAAAATAAAACAAATTAAAAATACTCGTAAATAATGAAAAACAGTCAGAAGTTCTTACTTCATTAATGGAGAAGAATGGACCTACCTACCTACCTACCTATGGATCTGGTGAAATGATTCAGCAAGGACTTAATTAAGATCAATTTTCAATACTCTTGGAGCACAAAAGGAAACAGTTGCGGCCCTCCAGGAAGAAAAAATTGTCAAAAGGTGCTAAGACTCAATAAAAAAAAAAATTATTTCATTTTTTCCACAGTCATAACAAAATAAATGTAAAAATTTTAATTGCATTAAATTGATGAATAAATTTTAATTTTATTTAATTTAATCTAATCAATTAATTAAGTTTAATTTGAGACAGTAAAACTCCAAAAAAACCGAGCGCTAATCACCGAAACGCGTAATTTCCCGGTGGCGCGCGAAATACGCGCGCAGTCCACTGGCACGTCCTACCCCAACGAAAAATGAATACACACTGAATTTCCTCCCCGAATTACTCACGCTGCTTGGTTTCTCTCTCAGAGCTGCTCGCGTGTCGCGTCATGTGTATGCATTTTTTAATGCGCACGCGCGCGAGCTGTTGGCTGCGTCGTCTGTCGTGTATGTTTTTTGGCTCTCGGTCATGAGTTTAGTAATTCAAGTCGTTAAAAAAATAAACTAAAAATAAAACAAATTAAAAATACTCGTAAATAATGAAAAACAGTCAGAAGTTCTTACTTCATTAATGGAGAAGAATGGACCTACCTACCTACCTACCTATGGATCTGGTGAAATGATTCAGCAAGGACTTAATTAAGATCAATTTTCAATACTCTTGGAGCACAAAAGGAAACAGTTGCGGCCCTCCAGGAAGAAAAAATTGTCAAAAGGTGCTAAGACTCAATAAAAAAAAAATTATTTCATTTTTTCCACAGTCATAACAAAATAAATGTAAAAATTTTAATTGCATTAAATTGATGAATAAATTTTGATTTTATTTAATTTAATCTAATTAATTAATTAAGTTTAATTTGAGACAGTAAAACTCCAAAAAAAACCGAGCGCTAATCACCGAAACGCGTAATTTCCCGGTGGCGCGCGAAATACGCGCGCAGTCCACTGGCACGTCCTACCCCAACGAAAAATGAATACACACTGAATTTCCTCCCCGAATTACTCACGCTGCTTGGTTTCTCTCTCAGAGCTGCTCGCGTGTCGCGTCATGTGTATGCATTTTTTAATGCGCACGCGCGCGAGCTGTTGGCTGCGTCGTCTGTCGTGTATGTTTTTTGGCTCTCGGTCATGAGTTTAGTAATTCAAGTCGTTAAAAAAATAAACTAAAAATAAAACAAATTAAAAATACTCGTAAATAATGAAAAACAGTCAGAAGTTCTTACTTCATTAATGGAGAAGAATGGACCTACCTACCTACCTACCTATGGATCTGGTGAAATGATTCAGCAAGGACTTAATTAAGATCAATTTTCAATACTCTTGGAGCACAAAAGGAAACAGTTGCGGCCCTCCAGGAAGAAAAAATTCTCAAAAGGTGCTAAGACTCAATAAAAAAAAAAATTATTTCATTTTTTCCACAGTCATAACAAAATAAATGTAAAAATTTTAATTGCATTAAATTGATGAATAAATTTTAATTTTATTTAATTTAATCTAATCAATTAATTAAGTTTAATTTGAGACAGTAAAACTCCAAAAAAACCGAGCGCTAATCACCGAAACGCGTAATTTCCCGGTGGCGCGCGAAATACGCGCGCAGTCCACTGGCACGTCCTACCCCAACGAAAAATGAATACACACTGAATTTCCTCCCCGAATTACTCACGCTGCTTGGTTTCTCTCTCAGAGCTGCTCGCGTGTCGCGTCATGTGTATGCATTTTTTAATGCGCACGCGCGCGAGCTGTTGGCTGCGTCGTCTGTCGTGTATGTTTTTTGGCTCTCGGTCATGAGTTTAGTAATTCAAGTCGTTAAAAAAATAAACTAAAAATAAAACAAATTAAAAATACTCGTAAATAATGAAAAACAGTCAGAAGTTCTTACTTCATTAATGGAGAAGAATGGACCTACCTACCTACCTACCTATGGATCTGGTGAAATGATTCAGCAAGGACTTAATTAAGATCAATTTTCAATACTCTTGGAGCACAAAAGGAAACAGTTGCGGCCCTCCAGGAAGAAAAAATTGTCAAAAGGTGCTAAGACTCAATAAAAAAAAAATTATTTCATTTTTTCCACAGTCATAACAAAATAAATGTAAAAATTTTAATTGCATTAAATTGATGAATAAATTTTAATTTTATTTAATTTAATCTAATTAATTAATTAAGTTTAATTTGAGACAGTAAAACTCCAAAAAAAACCGAGCGCTAATCACCGAAACCGTAATTTCCCGGTGGCGCGCGAAATACGCGCGCAGTCCACTGGCACGTCCTACCCCAACGAAAAATGAATACACACTGAATTTCCTCCCCGAATTACTCACGCTGCTTGGTTTCTCTCTCAGAGCTGCTCGCGTGTCGCGTCATGTGTATGCATTTTTTAATGCGCACGCGCGCGAGCTGTTGGCTGCGTCGTCTGTCGTGTATGTTTTTTGGCTCTCGGTCATGAGTTTAGTAATTCAAGTCGTTAAAAAAATAAACTAAAAATAAAACAAATTAAAAATACTCGTAAATAATGAAAAACAGTCAGAAGTTCTTACTTCATTAATGGAGAAGAATGGACCTACCTACCTACCTACCTATGGATCTGGTGAAATGATTCAGCAAGGACTTAATTAAGATCAATTTTCAATACTCTTGGAGCACAAAAGGAAACAGTTGCGGCCCTCCAGGAAGAAAAAATTGTCAAAAGGTGCTAAGACTCAATAAAAAAAAAATTATTTCATTTTTTCCACAGTCATAACAAAATAAATGTAAAAATTTTAATTGCATTAAATTGATGAATAAATTTAAATTTTATTTAATTTAATCTAATTAGTTAATTAAGTTTAATTTGAGACAGTAAAACTCCAAAAAAAACCGAGCGCTAATCACCGAAACGCGTAATTTCCCGGTGGCGCGCGAAATACGCGCGCAGTCCACTGGCACGTCCTACCCCAACGAAAAATGAATACACACTGAATTTCCTCCCCGAATTACTCACGCTGCTTGGTTTCTCTCTCAGAGCTGCTCGCGTGTCGCGTCATGTGTATGCATTTTTTAATGCGCACGCGCGCGAGCTGTTGGCTGCGTCGTCTGTCGTGTATGTTTTTTGGCTCTCGGTCATGAGTTTAGTAATTCAAGTCGTTAAAAAAATAAACTAAAAATAAAACAAATTAAAAATACTCGTAAATAATGAAAAACAGTCAGAAGTTCTTACTTCATTAATGGAGAAGAATGGACCTACCTACCTATGGATCTGGTGAAATGATTCAGCAAGGACTTAATTAAGATCAATTTTCAATACTCTTGGAGCACAAAAGGAAACAGTTGCGGCCCTCCAGGAAGAAAAAATTGTCAAAAGGTGCTAAGACTCAATAAAAAAAAAAATTATTTCATTTTTTCCACAGTCATAACAAAATAAATGTAAAAATTTTAATTGCATTAAATTGATGAATAAATTTAAATTTTATTTAATTTAATCTAATTAATTAATTAAGTTTAATTTGAGACAGTAAAACTCCAAAAAAAACCGAGCGCTAATCACCGAAACGCGTAATTTCCCGGTGGCGCGCGAAATACGCGCGCCGGCCACTGGCACGTCCTACCCCAACGAAAAATGAATACACACTGAATTTCCTCCCCGAATTACTCACGCTGCTTGGTTTCTCTCTCAGAGCTGCTCGCGTGTCGCGTCATGTGTATGCATTTTTTAATGCGCACGCGCGCGAGCTGTTGGCTGCGTCGTCTGTCGTGTATGTTTTTTGGCTCTCGGTCATGAGTTTAGTAATTCAAGTCGTTAAAAAAATAAACTAAAAATAAAACAAATTAAAAATACTCGTAAATAATGAAAAACAGTCAGAAGTTCTTACTTCATTAATGGAGAAGAATGGACCTACCTACCTACCTACCTATGGATCTGGTGAAATGATTCAGCAAGGACTTAATTAAGATCAATTTTCAATACTCTTGGAGCACAAAAGGAAACAGTTGCGGCCTTCCAGGAAGAAAAAATTGTCAAAAGGTGCTAAGACTCAATAAAAAAAAAATTATTTCATTTTTTCCACAGTCATAACAAAATAAATGTAAAAATTTTAATTGCATTAAATTGATGAATAAATTTTAATTTTATTTAATTTAATCTAATTAATTAATTAAGTTTAATTTGAGACAGTAAAACTCCAAAAAAAACCGAGCGCTAATCACCGAAACGCGTAATTTCCCGGTGGCGCGCGAAATACGCGCGCAGTCCACTGGCACGTCCTACCCCAACGAAAAATGAATACACACTGAATTTCCTCCCCGAATTACTCACGCTGCTTGGTTTCTCTCTCAGAGCTGCTCGCGTGTCGCGTCATGTGTATGCATTTTTTAATGCGCACGCGCGCGAGCTGTTGGCTGCGTCGTCTGTCGTGTATGTTTTTTGGCTCTCGGTCATGAGTTTAGTAATTCAAGTCGTTAAAAAAATAAACTAAAAATAAAACAAATTAAAAATACTCGTAAATAATGAAAAACAGTCAGAAGTTCTTACTTCATTAATGGAGAAGAATGGACCTACCTACCTACCTACCTATGGATCTGGTGAAATGATTCAGCAAGGACTTAATTAAGATCAATTTTCAATACTCTTGGAGCACAAAAGGAAACAGTTGCGGCCCTCCAGGAAGAAAAAATTGTCAAAAGGTGCTAAGACTCAATAAAAAAAAAATTATTTCATTTTTTCCACAGTCATAACAAAATAAATGTAAAAATTTTAATTGCATTAAATTGATGAATAAATTTTAATTTTATTTAATTTAATCTAATTAATTAATTAAGTTTAATTTGAGACAGTAAAACTCCAAAAAAAACCGAGCGCTAATCACCGAAACGCGTAATTTCCCGGTGGCGCGCGAAATACGCGCGCAGTCCACTGGCACGTCCTACCCCAACGAAAAATGAATACACACTGAATTTCCTCCCCGAATTACTCACGCTGCTTGGTTTCTCTCTCAGAGCTGCTCGCGTGTCGCGTCATGTGTATGCATTTTTTAATGCGCACGCGCGCGAGCTGTTGGCTGCGTCGTCTGTCGTGTATGTTTTTTGGCTCTCGGTCATGAGTTTAGTAATTCAAGTCGTTAAAAAAATAAACTAAAAATAAAACAAATTAAAAATACTCGTAAATAATGAAAAACAGTCAGAAGTTCTTACTTCATTAATGGAGAAGAATGGACCTACCTACCTACCTACCTATGGATCTGGTGAAATGATTCAGCAAGGACTTAATTAAGATCAATTTTCAATACTCTTGGAGCACAAAAGGAAACAGTTGCGGCCCTCCAGGAAGAAAAAATTGTCAAAAGGTGCTAAGACTCAATAAAAAAAAAAATTATTTCATTTTTTCCACAGTCATAACAAAATAAATGTAAAAATTTTAATTGCATTAAATTGATGAATAAATTTTAATTTTATTTAATTTAATCTAATTAATTAATTAAGGTTAATTTGAGACAGTAAACCTCCAAAAAAAACCGAGCGCTAATCACCGAAACGCGTAATTTCCCGGTGGCGCGCGAAATACGCGCGCAGTCCACTGGCACGTCCTACCCCAACGAAAAATGAATAAACACTGAATTTCCTCCCCGAATTACTCACGCTGCTTGGTTTCTCTCTCAGAGCTGCTCGCGTGTCGCGTCATGTGTATGCATTTTTTAATGCGCACGCGCGCGAGCTGTTGGCTGCGTCGTCTGTCGTGTATGTTTTTTGGCTCTCGGTCATGAGTTTAGTAATTCAAGTCGTTAAAAAAATAAACTAAAAATAAAACAAATTAAAAATACTCGTAAATAATGAAAAACAGTCAGAAGTTCTTACTTCATTAATGGAGAAGAATGGACCTACCTACCTACCTACCTATGGATCTGGTGAAATGATTCAGCAAGGACTTAATTAAGATCAATTTTCAATACTCTTGGAGCACAAAAGGAAACAGTTGCGGCCCTCCAGGAAGAAAAAATTGTCAAAAGGTGCTAAGACTCAATAAAAAAAAAAATTATTTCATTTTTTCCACAGTCATAACAAAATAAATGTAAAAATTTTAATTGCATTAAATTGATGAATAAATTTTAATTTTATTTAATTTAATCTAATTAATTAATTAAGTTTAATTTGAGACAGTAAAACTCCAAAAAAAACCGAGCGCTAATCACCGAAACGCGTAATTTCCCGGTGGCGCGCGAAATACGCGCGCAGTCCACTGGCACGTCCTACCCCAACGAAAAATGAATACACACTGAATTTCCTCCCCGAATTACTCACGCTGCTTGGTTTCTCTCTCAGAGCTGCTCGCGTGTCGCGTCATGTGTATGCATTTTTTAATGCGCACGCGCGCGAGCTGTTGGTTGCGTCGTCTGTCGTGTATGTTTTTTGGCTCTCGGTCATGAGTTTAGTAATTCAAGTCGTTAAAAAAATAAACTAAAAATAAAACAAATTAAAAATACTCGTAAATAATGAAAAACAGTCAGAAGTTCTTACTTCATTAATGGAGAAGAATGGACCTACCTACCTACCTACCTATGGATCTGGTGAAATGATTCAGCAAGGACTTAATTAAGATCAATTTTCAATACTCTTGGAGCACAAAAGGAAACAGTTGCGGCCCTCCAGGAAGAAAAAATTGTCAAAAGGTGCTAAGACTCAATAAAAAAAAAAATTATTTCATTTTTTCCACAGTCATAACAAAATAAATGTAAAAATTTTAATTGCATTAAATTGATGAATAAATTTTAATTTTATTTAATTTAATCTAATTAATTAATTAAGTTTAATTTGAGACAGTAAAACTCCAAAAAAAAACCGAGCGCTAATCACCGAAACGCGTAATTTCCCGGTGGCGCGCGAAATACGCGCGCAGTCCACTGGCACGTCCTACCCCAATGAAAAATGAATACACACTGAATTTCCTCCCCGAATTACTCACGCTGCTTGGTTTCTCTCTCAGAGCTGCTCGCGTGTCGCGTCATGTGTATGCATTTTTTAATGCGCACGCGCGCGAGCTGTTGGCTGCGTCGTCTGTCGTGTATGTTTTTTGGCTCTCGGTCATGAGTTTAGTAATTCAAGTCGTTAAAAAAATAAACTAAAAATAAAACAAATTAAAAATACTCGTAAATAATGAAAAACAGTCAGAAGTTCTTACTTCATTAATGGAGAAGAATGGACCTACCTACCTACCTACCTATGGATCTGGTGAAATGATTCAGCAAGGACTTAATTAAGATCAATTTTCAATACTCTTGGAGCACAAAAGGAAACAGTTGCGGCCCTCCAGGAAGAACAAATTGTCAAAAGGTGCTAAGACTCAATAAAAAAAAAATTATTTCATTTTTTCCACAGTCATAACAAAATAAATGTAAAAATTTTAATTGCATTAAATTGATGAATAAATTTTAATTTTATTTAATTTAATCTAATCAATTAATTAAGTTTAATTTGAGACAGTAAAACTCCAAAAAAACCGAGCGCTAATCACCGAAACGCGTAATTTCCCGGTGGCGCGCGAAATACGCGCGCAGTCCACTGGCACGTCCTACCCCAACGAAAAATGAATACACACTGAATTTCCTCCCCGAATTACTCACGCTGCTTGGTTTCTCTCTCAGAGCTGCTCGCGTGTCGCGTCATGTGTATGCATTTTTTAATGCGCACGCGCGCGAGCTGTTGGCTGCGTCGTCTGTCGTGTATGTTTTTTGGCTCTCGGTCATGAGTTTAGTAATTCAAGTCGTTAAAAAAATAAACTAAAAATAAAACAAATTAAAAATACTCGTAAATAATGAAAAACAGTCAGAAGTTCTTACTTCATTAATGGAGAAGAATGGACCTACCTACCTACCTAGCTATGGATCTGGTGAAATGATTCAACAAGGACTTAATTAAGATCAATTTTCAATACTCTTGGAGCACAAAAGGAAACAGTTGCGGCCCTCCAGGAAGAAAAAATTGTCAAAAGGTGCTAAGACTCAATAAAAAAAAAAATTATTTCATTTTTTCCACAGTCATAACAAAATAAATGTAAAAATTTTAATTGCATTAAATTGATGAATAAATTTTAATTTTATTTAATTTAATCTAATTAATTAATTAAGTTTAATTTGAGACAGTAAAACTCCAAAAAAAACCGAGCGCTAATCACCGAAACGCGTAATTTCCCGGTGGCGCGCGAAATACGCGCGCAGTCCACTGGCACGTCCTACCCCAACGAAAAATGAATACACACTGAATTTCCTCCCCGAATTACTCACGCTGCTTGGTTTCTCTCTCAGAGCTGCTCGCGTGTCGCGTCATGTGTATGCATTTTTTAATGCGCACGCGCGCGAGCTGTTGGCTGCGTCGTCTGTCGTGTATGTTTTTTGGCTCTCGGTCATGAGTTTAGTAATTCAAGTCGTTAAAAAAATAAACTAAAAATAAAACAAATTAAAAATACTCGTAAATAATGAAAAACAGTCAGAAGTTCTTACTTCATTAATGGAGAAGAATGGACCTACCTACCTACCTACCTATGGATCTGGTGAAATGATTCAGCAAGGACTTAATTAAGATCAATTTTCAATACTCTTGGAGCACAAAAGGAAACAGTTGCGGCCCTCCAGGAAGAAAAAATTGTCAAAAGGTGCTAAGACTCAATAAAAAAAAAAATTATTTCATTTTTTCCACAGTCATAACAAAATAAATGTAAAAATTTTAATTGCATTAAATTGATGAATAAATTTTAATTTTATTTAATTTAATCTAATCAATTAATTAAGTTTAATTTGAGACAGTAAAACTCCAAAAAAACCGAGCGCTAATCACCGAAACGCGTAATTTCCCGGTGGCGCGCGAAATACGCGCGCAGTCCACTGGCACGTCCTACCCCAACGAAAAATGAATACACACTGAATTTCCTCCCCGAATTACTCACGCTGCTTGGTTTCTCTCTCAGAGCTGCTCGCGTGTCGCGTCATGTGTATGCATTTTTTAATGCGCACGCGCGCGAGCTGTTGGCTGCGTCGTCTGTCGTGTATGTTTTTTGGCTCTCGGTCATGAGTTTAGTAATTCAAGTCGTTAAAAAAATAAACTAAAAATAAAACAAATTAAAAATACTCGTAAATAATGAAAAACAGTCAGAAGTTCTTACTTCATCAATGGAGAAGAATGGACCTACCTACCTACCTACCTATGGATCTGGTGAAATGATTCAGCAAGGACTTAATTAAGATCAATTTTCAATACTCTTGGAGCACAAAAGGAAACAGTTGCGGCCCTCCAGGAAGAAAAAATTGTCAAAAGGTGCTAAGACTCAATAAAAAAAAAAATTATTTCATTTTTTCCACAGTCATAACAAAATAAATGTAAAAATTTTAATTGCATTAAATTGATGAATAAATTTTAATTTTATTTAATTTAATCTAATTAATTAATTAAGTTTAATTTGAGACAGTAAACCTCCAAAAAAAACCGAGCGCTAATCACCGAAACGCGTAATTTCCCGGTGGCGCGCGAAATACGCGCGCAGTCCACTGGCACGTCCTACCCCAACGAAAAATGAATAAACACTGAATTTCCTCCCCGAATTACTCACGCTGCTTGGTTTCTCTCTCAGAGCTGCTCGCGTGTCGCGTCATGTGTATGCATTTTTTAATGCGCACGCGCGCGAGCTGTTGGCTGCGTCGTCTGTCGTGTATGTTTTTTGGCTCTCGGTCATGAGTTTAGTAATTCAAGTCGTTAAAAAAATAAACTAAAAATAAAACAAATTAAAAATACTCGTAAATAATGAAAAACAGTCAGAAGTTCTTACTTCATTAATGGAGAAGAATGGACCTACCTACCTACCTACCTATGGATCTGGTGAAATGATTCAGCAAGGACTTAATTAAGATCAATTTTCAATACTCTTGGAGCACAAAAGGAAACAGTTGCGGCCCTCCAGGAAGAAAAAATTGTCAAAAGGTGCTAAGACTCAATAAAAAAAAAAATTATTTCATTTTTTCCACAGTCATAACAAAATAAATGTAAAAATTTTAATTGCATTAAATTGATGAATAAATTTTAATTTTATTTAATTTAATCTAATTAATTAATTAAGTTTAATTTGAGACAGTAAAACTCCAAAAAAAAACCGAGCGCTAATCACCGAAACGCGTAATTTCCCGGTGGCGCGCGAAATACGCGCGCAGTCCACTGGCACGTCCTACCCCAACGAAAAATGAATACACACTGAATTTCCTCCCCGAATTACTCACGCTGCTTGGTTTCTCTCTCAGAGCTGCTCGCGTGTCGCGTCATGTGTATGCATTTTTTAATGCGCACGCGCGCGAGCTGTTGGCTGCGTCGTCTGTCGTGTATGTTTTTTGGCTCTCGGTCATGAGTTTAGTAATTCAAGTCGTTAAAAAAATAAACTAAAAATAAAACAAATTAAAAACATAGGGGCGGGCTACAGTCCGCTTGGGCGAACTGTTGGATACCCTATTCTTATTCCTATATCTCATAAGTGGGCGTGACAAAAATTTAAAGGATTTTATCGAAAAAACTAAGCTTTTGTAAATAAAAACGCTCCCTAGCTCAAACTTTGGTTTTTCAATAAAATTGTTTTATTTAATTGTGGGCGTGTCAGTAGGCGGATTTAAAAAAAATTTAAGTATGAGCATAAAGGGCACCTAGAGAGTATATACTATAAATTTCAGCTCCCTAGCTCAAACTTTGGACTTTCAAAAATAAAAAAAAAAAAATTGTGGGCGTGTCAGTAGGCGGATTTTGAAAATATTTACACATGAGCATAAAGGGCCCCTAGAGAGTATATACTAAAAATTTCAGCTCCCTAGCTCAAATTTTGGTTTTTCAAAAAAAATATTTTATTTAATTGTGGGCGTGTCAGTGGGCGGATTTTGAAAATTTTATGTCCCAAGCAGTTTTATGGGCCAAAGATCATATATAACAAATTTCAGCTTTCTAGCTCAAAATTCAATTTTTCCCAAAATTTGTTTTATTTAATTGTGGGCGTGTCAGTGGGCGGATTTTGAAAATTTTATGTCCCAATCAGTTTTATGGGCCATAGATCATATATAAAAAATTTCAGCTCTCTAGCTCAAAATTCGATTTTTTCCAAAATTTTGTTTTTTTGAGTTTGTGGGCGTGTCTGTGGGCGGATTTCAAAAATTCTTAAACTTGATTATTTCGGGACCCTAGAGAGTATATGGTTAAAATTTCAGCTCTCTAGGTCCAGTTTAAAGGCCTAATTTTTGCCGACGGACGGACGGACGGACATGGCTAGATCGACATTACTATCGATGCTGATCATAAATATAGTAACTTTTAGGGGTCTACGGGCAATATTAAGGTATGTTACAAACTATGCGTCAAAATTAATATACCCCTAGAATAGGGTATAAATACTCGTAAATAATGAAAAACAGTCAGAAGTTCTTACTTCATTAATGGAGAAGAATGGACCTACCTACCTACCTACCTACCTATGGATCTGGTGAAATGATTCAGCAAGGACTTAATTAAGATCAATTTTCAATACTCTTGGAGCACAAAAGGAAACAGTTGCGGCCCTCCAGGAAGAAAAAATTGTCAAAAGGTGCTAAGACTCAATAAAAAAAAAATTATTTCATTTTTTCCACAGTCATAACAAAATAAATGTAAAAATTTTAATTGCATTAAATTGATGAATAAATTTTAATTTTATTTAATTTAATCTAATTAATTAATTAAGTTTAATTTGAGACAGTAAAACTCCAAAAAAAACCGAGCGCTAATCACCGAAACGCGTAATTTCCCGGTGGCGCGCGAAATACGCGCGCAGTCCACTGGCACGTCCTACCCCAACGAAAAATGAATACACACTGAATTTCCTCCCCGAATTACTCACGCTGCTTGGTTTCTCTCTCAGAGCTGCTCGCGTGTCGCGTCATGTGTATGCATTTTTTAATGCGCACGCGCGCGAGCTGTTGGCTGCGTCGTCTGTTGTGTATGTTTTTTGGCTCTCGGTCATGAGTTTAGTAATTCAAGTCGTTAAAAAAATAAACTAAAAATAAAACAAATTAAAAATACTCGTAAATAATGAAAAACAGTCAGAAGTTCTTACTTCATTAATGGAGAAGAATGGACCTACCTACCTACCTACCTATGGATCTGGTGAAATGATTCAGCAAGGACTTAATTAAGATCAATTTTCAATACTCTTGGAGCACAAAAGGAAACAGTTGCGGCCCTCCAGGAAGAAAAAATTGTCAAAAGGTGCTAAGACTCAATAAAAAAAAAAATTATTTCATTTTTTCCACAGTCATAACAAAATAAATGTAAAAATTTTAATTGCATTAAATTGATGAATAAATTTTAATTTTATTTAATTTAATCTAATTAATTAATTAAGTTTAATTTGAGACAGTAAAACTCCAAAAAAAACCGAGCGCTAATCACCGAAACGCGTAATTTCCCGGTGGCGCGCGAAATACGCGCGCAGTCCACTGGCACGTCCTACCCCAACGAAAAATGAATACACACTGAATTTCCTCCCCGAATTACTCACGCTGCTTGGTTTCTCTCTCAGAGCTGCTCGCGTGTCGCATCATGTGTATGCATTTTTTAATGCGCACGCGCGCGAGCTGTTGGCTGCGTCGTCTGTCGTGTATGTTTTTTGGCTCTCGGTCATGAGTTTAGTAATTCAAGTCGTTAAAAAAATAAACTAAAAATAAAACAAATTAAAAATACTCGTAAATAATGAAAAACAGTCAGAAGTTCTTACTTCATTAATGGAGAAGAATGGACCTACCTACCTACCTACCTATGGATCTGGTGAAATGATTCAGCAAGGACTTAATTAAGATCAATTTTCAATACTCTTGGAGCACAAAAGGAAACAGTTGCGGCCCTCCAGGAAGAAAAAATTGTCAAAAGGTTCTAAGACTCAATAAAAAAAAAATTATTTCATTTTTTCCACAGTCATAACAAAATAAATGTAAAAATTTTAATTGCATTAAATTGATGAATAAATTTTAATTTTATTTAATTTAATCTAATTAATTAATTAAGTTTAATTTGAGACAGTAAAACTCCAAAAAAAACCGAGCGCTAATCACCGAAACGCGTAATTTCCCGGTGGCGCGCGAAATACGCGCGCAGTCCACTGGCACGTCCTACCCCAACGAAAAATGAATACACACTGAATTTCCTCCCCGAATTACTCACGCTGCTTGGTTTCTCTCTCAGAGCTGCTCGCGTGTCGCGTCATGTGTATGCATTTTTTAATGCGCACGCGCGCGAGCTGTTGGCTGCGTCGTCTGTCGTGTATGTTTTTTGGCTCTCGGTCATGAGTTTAGTAATTCAAGTCGTTAAAAAAATAAACTAAAAATAAAACAAATTAAAAATACTCGTAAATAATGAAAAACAGTCAGAAGTTCTTACTTCATTAATGGAGAAGAATGGACCTACCTACCTACCTACCTATGGATCTGGTGAAATGATTCAGCAAGGACTTAATTAAGATCAATTTTCAATACTCTTGGAGCACAAAAGGAAACAGTTGCGGCCCTCCAGGAAGAAAAAATTGTCAAAAGGTGCTAAGACTCAATAAAAAAAAAAATTATTTCATTTTTTCCACAGTCATAACAAAATAAATGTAAAAATTTTAATTGCATTAAATTGATGAATAAATTTTAATTTTATTTAATTTAATCTAATTAATTAATTAAGTTTAATTTGAGACAGTAAAACTCCAAAAAAAAACCGAGCGCTAATCACCGAAACGCGTAATTTCCCGGTGGCGCGCGAAATACGCGCGCAGTCCACTGTCACGTCCTACCCCAACGAAAAATGAATACACACTGAATTTCCTCCCCGAATTACTCACGCTGCTTGGTTTCTCTCTCAGAGCTGCTCGCGTGTCGCATCATGTGTATGCATTTTTTAATGCGCACGCGCGCGAGCTGTTGGCTGCGTCGTCTGTCGTGTATGTTTTTTGGCTCTCGGTCATGAGTTTAGTAATTCAAGTCGTTAAAAAAATAAACTAAAAATAAAACAAATTAAAAATACTCGTAAATAATGAAAAACAGTCAGAAGTTCTTACTTCATTAATGGAGAAGAATGGACCTACCTACCTACCTACCTATGGATCTGGTGAAATGATTCAGCAAGGACTTAATTAAGATCAATTTTCAATACTCTTGGAGCACAAAAGGAAACAGTTGCGGCCCTCCAGGAAGAAAAAATTGTCAAAAGGTGCTAAGACTCAATAAAAAAAAAAATTATTTCATTTTTTCCACAGTCATAACAAAATAAATGTAAAAATTTTAATTGCATTAAATTGATGAATAAATTTTAATTTTATTTAATTTAATCTAATTAATTAATTAAGTTTAATTTGAGACAGTAAAACTCCAAAAAAAACCGAGCGCTAATCACCGAAACGCGTAATTTCCCGGTGGCGCGCGAAATACGCGCGCAGTCCACTGGCACGTCCTACCCCAACGAAAAATGAATACACACTGAATTTCCTCCCCGAATTACTCACGCTGCTTGGTTTCTCTCTCAGAGCTGCTCGCGTGTCGCATCATGTGTATGCATTTTTTAATGCGCACGCGCGCGAGCTGTTGGCTGCGTCGTCTGTCGTGTATGTTTTTTGGCTCTCGGTCATGAGTTTAGTAATTCAAGTCGTTAAAAAAATAAACTAAAAATAAAACAAATTAAAAATACTCGTAAATAATGAAAAACAGTCAGAAGTTCTTACTTCATTAATGGAGAAGAATGGACCTACCTACCTACCTACCTATGGATCTGGTGAAATGATTCAGCAAGGACTTAATTAAGATCAATTTTCAATACTCTTGGAGCACAAAAGGAAACAGTTGCGGCCCTCCAGGAAGAAAAAATTGTCAAAAGGTGCTAAGACTCAATAAAAAAAAAATTATTTCATTTTTTCCACAGTCATAACAAAATAAATGTAAAAATTTTAATTGCATTAAATTGATGAATAAATTTTAATTTTATTTAATTTAATCTAATTAATTAATTAAGTTTAATTTGAGACAGTAAAACTCCAAAAAAAACCGAGCGCTAATCACCGAAACCGTAATTTCCCGGTGGCGCGCGAAATACGCGCGCAGTCCACTGGCACGTCCTACCCCAACGAAAAATGAATACACACTGAATTTCCTCCCCGAATTACTCACGCTGCTTGGTTTCTCTCTCAGAGCTGCTCGCGTGTCGCGTCATGTGTATGCATTTTTTAATGCGCACGCGCGCGAGCTGTTGGCTGCGTCGTCTGTCGTGTATGTTTTTTGGCTCTCGGTCATGAGTTTAGTAATTCAAGTCGTTAAAAAAATAAACTAAAAATAAAACAAATTAAAAATACTCGTAAATAATGAAAAACAGTCAGAAGTTCTTACTTCATTAATGGAGAAGAATGGACCTACCTACCTACCTACCTATGGATCTGGTGAAATGATTCAGCAAGGACTTAATTAAGATCAATTTTCAATACTCTTGGAGCACAAAAGGAAACAGTTGCGGCCCTCCAGGAAGAAAAAATTGTCAAAAGGTGCTAAGACTCAATAAAAAAAAAATTATTTCATTTTTTCCACAGTCATAACAAAATAAATGTAAAAATTTTAATTGCATTAAATTGATGAATAAATTTTAATTTTATTTAATTTAATCTAATTAATTAATTAAGTTTAATTTGAGACAGTAAAACTCCAAAAAAAACCGAGCGCTAATCACCGAAACGCGTAATTTCCCGGTGGCGCGCGAAATACGCGCGCAGTCCACTGGCACGTCCTACCCCAACGAAAAATGAATACACACTGAATTTCCTCCCCGAATTACTCACGCTGCTTGGTTTCTCTCTCAGAGCTGCTCGCGTGTCGCGTCATGTGTATGCATTTTTTAATGCGCACGCGCGCGAGCTGTTGGCTGCGTCGTCTGTCGTGTATGTTTTTTGGCTCTCGGTCATGAGTTTAGTAATTCAAGTCGTTAAAAAAATAAACTAAAAATAAAACAAATTAAAAATACTCGTAAATAATGAAAAACAGTCAGAAGTTCTTACTTCATTAATGGAGAAGAATGGACCTACCTACCTACCTACCTATGGATCTGGTGAAATGATTCAGCAAGGACTTAATTAAGATCAATTTTCAATACTCTTGGAGCACAAAAGGAAACAGTTGCGGCCCTCCAGGAAGAAAAAATTGTCAAAAGGTGCTAAGACTCAATAAAAAAAAAAATTATTTCATTTTTTCCACAGTCATAACAAAATAAATGTAAAAATTTTAATTGCATTAAATTGATGAATAAATTTTAATTTTATTTAATTTAATCTAATTAATTAATTAAGTTTAATTTGAGACAGTAAAACTCCAAAAAAAAACCGAGCGCTAATCACCGAAACGCGTAATTTCCCGGTGGCGCGCGAAATACGCGCGCAGTCCACTGGCACGTCCTACCCCAACGAAAAATGAATACACACTGAATTTCCTCCCCGAATTACTCACGCTGCTTGGTTTCTCTCTCAGAGCTGCTCGCGTGTCGCGTCATGTGTATGCATTTTTTAATGCGCACGCGCGCGAGCTGTTGGCTGCGTCGTCTGTCGTGTATGTTTTTTGGCTCTCGGTCATGAGTTTAGTAATTCAAGTCGTTAAAAAAATAAACTAAAAATAAAACAAATTAAAAATACTCGTAAATAATGAAAAACAGTCAGAAGTTCTTACTTCATTAATGGAGAAGAATGGACCTACCTACCTACCTACCTATGGATCTGGTGAAATGATTCAGCAAGGACTTAATTAAGATCAATTTTCAATACTCTTGGAGCACAAAAGGAAACAGTTGCGGCCCTCCAGGAAGAAAAAATTGTCAAAAGGTGCTAAGACTCAATAAAAAAAAAAATTATTTCATTTTTTCCACAGTCATAACAAAATAAATGTAAAAATTTTAATTGCATTAAATTGATGAATAAATTTTAATTTTATTTAATTTAATCTAATTAATTAATTAAGTTTAATTTGAGACAGTAAAACTCCAAAAAAAACCGAGCGCTAATCACCGAAACGCGTAATTTCCCGGTGGCGCGCGAAATACGCGCGCAGTCCACTGGCACGTCCTACCCCAACGAAAAATGAATACACACTGAATTTCCTCCCCGAATTACTCACGCTGCTTGGTTTCTCTCTCAGAGCTGCTCGCGTGTCGCGTCATGTGTATGCATTTTTTAATGCGCACGCGCGCGAGCTGTTGGCTGCGTCGTCTGTCGTGTATGTTTTTTGGCTCTCGGTCATGAGTTTAGTAATTCAAGTCGTTAAAAAAATAAACTAAAAATAAAACAAATTAAAAATACTCGTAAATAATGAAAAACAGTCAGAAGTTCTTACTTCATTAATGGAGAAGAATGGACCTACCTACCTACCTACCTATAGATCTGGTGAAATGATTCAGCAAGGACTTAATTAAGATCAATTTTCAATACTCTTGGAGCACAAAAGGAAACAGTTGCGGCCCTCCAGGAAGAAAAAATTGTCAAAAGGTGCTAAGACTCAATAAAAAAAAAAATTATTTCATTTTTTCCACAGTCATAACAAAATAAATGTAAAAATTTTAATTGCATTAAATTGATGAATAAATTTTAATTTTATTTAATTTAATCTAATTAATTAATTAAGTTTAATTTGAGACAGTAAAACTCCAAAAAAAAAGCCGAGCGCTAATCACCGAAACGCGTAATTTCCCGGTGGCGCGCGAAATACGCGCGCAGTCCACTGGCACGTCCTACCCCAACGAAAAATGAATACACACTGAATTTCCTCCCCGAATTACTCACGCTGCTTGGTTTCTCTCTCAGAGCTGCTCGCGTGTCGCGTCATGTGTATGCATTTTTTAATGCGCACGCGCGCGAGCTGTTGGCTGCGTCGTCTGTCGT